>APFE030940206.1:99170-133009 GCA_000404065.3 Pinus taeda
GAATATGAAGGGTTGAAGCCCATGTTTTGAAGACCCATAGAAAAACTGCATTTTAAGGTGATTTTTTAGTTTGTTTTTCCATGAAATATGTTCTAAAATGAAGCTCTGTTGCATATATGTCTTGTTCAACTTGCAAACTAAATCTGTGGCCAAAAATTTATGTTACGCTTGTGATTCCTATGTGGAGATATCAAGGGGCTAGCGTGGATTCTATGCCGATGAGTAATGAAAAAAGACACACGTGAAACTATGCAAGAAGAAAGAAAACCTCGAGAATGGAAGGATTTTAAATGGGATCCATCCCAGTACCCTTTTGGAAGGAAAGACAGTAAGGACGAAAGGAGGGTCATCGACAAGCAGCAACGGGAACCACCAGAAAGTTCTCGAATACGTAAACTCCATTCTAGAACTGTTCCGTGAGAAGAGTGAAGATAGAAAGACTATCCAAGAAAACCAACCCTTAAGGCATCGCGTTGCAGAATGAGGAGATCTTCTCCTACAATGGGGCCAAAACAAGAGGTCTCGTGGTTATAGAGCAGAATACAGAAGCGTGGTTGAAGAATCTTCTATTCAGGCTAAGAAATTATTCGGATCGATAGACATAATGGAAGGCGTGACCAACAGACTTTATCTACTCAAGCCCAATTATCTGTTCACTCAAGAAGCATGTCATTAAGGCCTTGTACTCCTATCCATGATCCTTATATGCCATGTTTAAACAACTGGTTTGTGGATTGATTTTATCTAGGATTCCTTTCTTTTCTTGTAAATATCTTTCAAATCTCTATGATTGCAAACAGGTTTGTGTTGGTCATTGGTGCAGCATGTTGTCTGAGACAGGCATCTCAGTTTCGAGCTCGAATGAACAGAGTAATTACTCTTATTCTCTTTAGTTGCGTATATATGTTTCAGTTTCTGATCTTATGTTAAATTTAGTTGCTTGAAGACGTTTCCTTTCCTGTGAGGAGTTAGTGCTGGAATTGTTTTTGCCCATAATGAAGAAATTGTTTCATTAATTGGTTACTGTGTTGAAGAGAAGGAGTACTTTTTGGTCTACAACTTGTTATTAAGAGGAAGTCTGGAAGAAACTCTTTATGGTATGTAGTATGCCAATTTTCATGCATTTATCATGTTACGTCCTTGGAGATTTTTATTATTTTTTAGTGTTAAGTGTTGTTCCCAATTCTCAGAAAAAGTTGGGTTACAGGAGGAAAGGACAACCCATAGGCTCATTGGAAAGATATGCTGAAAGTGGCCATTGGAATTGTTGAAGCTTTGACTTATCCGCATGAAGGTTGTTCTCATCCTATCATCCATAGAGATGTGAAATCATCTAATATTTTGCTTTCTAAATACTTTGAACCTCAGGTATCTTGATCTTTGTGAGAGAAACAAGTTCTCAAGCTTCTGTTGAATTGTTTGTATTTTTTGGTTGGAGATGTTATAATAAGGTGTGCTTGATCATTAACTAGCAAATCATCTTTCTATGGATCGTTAACTAAATATATTCTATGAATAGTTGTCAGATTTTGGGCTGGCCAAATGGGCTTCAACAACATCTGCATATATCACATGTAGTGATGTTGTAGGTACATTTGGGTAAATATCCATTTCTTTCTTTACACCAGCTCTTTCCTTAGGAAAATAAATGTCATTTATAATCAAGACTTCATAAAACTAGCTGCTATCATATTTCAGGTATCTGGCTTCCAGAATAATATTTCATGTATGGCAAGGTTAATGAGAAGACGGATGTGTATTTCTTTGGAGTAGTTCTTCTAGAGCTAATAACTGGAAGAAAACCAATCAATGACAAGAATCCTAAAGGCCAAGAAAGCCTGGTTATGTGGGCAGGGCTCTAGTGTCCTTGCTTGTTTTGTATTTGATAATTTTGGACTCTTTTGGTTTCTTTGTCTTGGTTTAGAATCTTAATCTCTTGTAAATTTCAAAATATAGGTAAGGCCATTACTAGCAAATGGCTCTGTAAAAGAACTTGCAAATCCACTTTTGGTAGATCTGCCATTAAAATACACACTGAAGACAAAACTAAATACCTAATACTATACCTACAACAAATATAATAATAAATAATAAACACTATCAATATTAATTTTAATATAATAAGTCATTCCATTCACTTAAAAATATAAATATCACTATCTGTACCATGTCTATATTTTTCTCCAAAATGTCTTATGAATATTAATTTCTCTATCGAATCGTAGGAACATGAAATATGAATGTCCATATTTTTCTCCAAGGTGTAGCATTTCAAAGAAACACTGTGAAATATGAATATAGAAATCACTCTCCATAGAGCATAGTGCCCAAATTTCTCTCCAAATTTAAGGGTTTTTTAACTTTTCATTATAAATTTAGACATTAATTTACACTTATTTATTTTTAAAAAGAATGTAAATGGTGAAAATCATTATCACTACCCTAACATAGTGTGAAGTGAATGATAATTAGCACTCTGAAGCATCTCTTCCTTCCAGGACCATGGATTTTTATAGAATAAGAAACTTGATATTTCTATTTGCGAAACAGTAGGGTGAATAATCCTGATTCAGTAGTCTTCATAATATATTGAATAATCATTTTTCATTCTTTGCTGAGTTTATTTCAATGGCAGATTTATTGGCAGATTTAAAGAATATTGAGGAATCTAATTAACAGTAATCATATCCACTGTTTGACATAATTGATAATTCATTGAATTCTAAGATATCTCTAAAATATGTAATCATAATAAAGATTTTCCTTACAGACAAAAGAGTAGTATTTTGAAGAATTATTATTATTATTACTATGCATTATATAATGTTTTAAAAATAAATATTTTGTAATTTTGATTTTTTTCTTATCATTATAAAATAAAATGCTATTTGTTATAAACGATAACTCAATTGATTTAGTTTTCTTTGTTATTTATTTTTTTGGTTTAGTCTTTTTGTTAATTACCTTTTTAATTGAGAAGTCTCATGATCAAAAGATCAAATTTCTTTGAAGCCTTTTAAGTTAGGCCCTACCTAAAATAAATCCCTTCAGATAATCCTGATTATTAACTATAAATATAACGGCCACTCAATAACAATAAAAATTATTACCAATAACCTTAAACCACAAAAAAAAACAGAGAAAAAAAAATGAAAAGCCATCATTAATTTACAGCGACCTATTTACTGTGAAACATTAACGATGAATTTACAGCGACCTATTTACTGTGCAACATTAACGATGAATTTACAGCGACCTATTTACTATGAAACATTAAGGATGAATGCCATGATTACTCTTCATGACACGGTATCCCTCAGAGCTTCATTGTCTTTAATGTGCTGCCCAAGTATATCCTACCAATCACCAAATATATCCTGACACGAAGAGGAGGAGTTAAGCCTGCATAAAATTAGACTTTTCAGATTGTGTAGCAGCTGCTTCTCGTCTGCAAAATTGAGCCAGGGAATAGAAAAGTATCTTCGATATTCGCAGATGTAAGTCACTCGAATAAAGGCAAAGCTCTCATGGAAGTTTTGCGCATAAAATAATATATCGAGTGTCTTATGCAAAAGCTGATCCATTCCAGGGTTGTATTCAGTCGAAATTAAACATCAACATACATGTGCTGTTGTGTAAGCTTTATGGTTTTGGCGTTGTCTACGACGCAACAAATATGGATGGTAGTTTTTTAGAATCCGGTTAAAAAACCAGGCTACAAATATGGAGGGTAGTTATTTTGTCTGATAAAAAAATTTAAAAGGTCTAGAATATGAGGAATGCTAACTGAAAGAAGTAAATTATGCCTGGAAAGATTGAGATCGATGTCGTCTTCACGCTGATTTTCATCTGCGGGCGCCGTATCCATGATCGCTCTGCTGCGTTTCTTACTTGTTTCGCCGCCTTCTCCTGCCATTCTGCTAACAATATCCTGTCTAAAATTAAAATCCCCATCTCTGTTGAAAATGTAGACGAAAAACTCAGTGGATGGATCGTCGTAATGGACCAAAGTCTTCGAGACAATCTCAATCTCAGCCATGCAACCGATCCATGTTAACACGATTGGCTCGGTTGTTAAATCCCTTCGCTTCAACTTTAATCCATCCTTAACATTTCGTATCTTAAGAGCCGTTACTACTCAAATTACGCTGAAAGAACCCAAAATCGATGCAAAGATTAACAGACTATGCATAGGAGGATGACTGATAGAAGCATTGGACACTTTAAAAACGACAAAAACGCAAGTTGAAATACATACATATGTTTCTCTTGTACAGCTATGCACAGATAAGAGAGCCCTTTCGGCGGGTAAATTTCTCGATGCTCACATGTTCTCAAATGTGTTTCAGTCTGATATATTTCTAACTACGAAGCTTGTAAACATGTACGTCACATGCAACAGTCTGGTTGATTCACGCTTACTGTTTGACAAATTACCAAATAGAAACCTTTTTCTTGATGAGATGAGAAAATTAAGATTGGTGAACTAAGATCAAAAAACCTATTTCAAAACAATTTTATACCTATGAATTCAGGAAAACAGGGAGCCGGGAGCCATATACACCATGAATCCGGAATTCATGACAACAGCCGTCTGAATCCGTGAAAACAGGGAGCCGCCCTCCATTTGGAAAAAATTAAGCTCCGCCCTCCATTTCAAAACAAATTTACCCTTCCAAGACCAAATAGATCTTCACAATTTCACTACCAAACCAGAAAAAACCAAACCATAAATCAGAAATCGCGATTTCGATCTCCCAAAACCAGGAGCAAATATCAAAATGGGGCAATTTTAAGAAAATTCCATTTCGTAAATATCAAAATGGGGCGATTTTAACAAAACCCAATTTCAGTTAGCGTATCTGCCCTGGGCGAAAATAGAAAAATAAATTATTTTTAAATAAAATGAGGGCTAATTATATAAAAAAAAAAATTATTATTTTAATTAAAAATTCGCCCCATTAAAATATAAAAAGCCTTAAATTTCGCCTTTGGGCGATTATTCGTCCCTAAAATTACCCCTGATAAGGAGCACTAATATTTCTGAAAGAAGGAAAAAGACTAGGATTCCCATCAAAAGGAATTGCTTGATCGGTGAACTCCGGATTTGTCGCCATATGTTTCAACCTAAGATGAAGTAAGTAGTGAGTGAGGAGGATTTTATCCACAGTCAATTATTTTTATTTTAATCAAATTAACATAACAAAAAAAAAGAGGGATAATCTAGGTACAAAGGTTTACCAAGCAATTGTGAATTGTAGAATACCTCCTGGCGAACCAAGAAGTACGGGAAGGGAATCTCCCCGAATGCCGTGTTCGGTGTATCACATTGTATAAGGCAACCCTCTGTTAGCTAAGGATGGATAGAAACCTAGATTTGTGCTCCCATATATACTTGAAACTACATGGAGGCCCAATCCGTATAAACGTTGTCTAATGCAAAACTGCACAGTGAGAGAATTCCCATATACTTTACGTACTGTAACACACCCCTATATACATGAAGGTACGTGGATGAGCTATGATATACTCACGTACATGGAATGAGGTATCACACTCGGGATGTATTGTAGACAAGTTAGCGACAACTGCTTTGTTTTACGATGCTAGAACATGTCTCTAGCCTAGACCTATAGGTATTTTTCGTTAGGTGACAATGCTCCATTAGGTAAATTCTGATAAATTTTAAGTTGATCTTCTTTATAATTTGCCTTTCAAGGTTCAGAACGTGATGTATGTTTGGAATTCCTAAAATGAAACTAATATGATAAGCATTCTTTCCATTCAATTTAACAATGAAAATCCTAGCTATAAGGAATAGACAAACTTTTGATCAATCAACAATGAGCACAAACTAGATGCAATTCCCTAAACCATACCTTTCAAGCATTCACAAACTTTAATATGAAAAATGCATGTTCTTCTTTTCAAATCCCTTAATATTATGATGAACAAAAAGGAAATATCCACAATCGATCAAAAGTCTATTTTCATAAAAATAACGATTTTGTGACAATTTCATTTCAGGGAAAGGAAGAATTTACAACACTTTCAATTTCAAAGAAATGAGGAATTATGACACTTTCAACAAAAAGACAAACCATATACACATATCAACCAATAGATCTTTTATGAATGAAAATTTGATGACAACTCAACTTTCGAAGGAAAAGACGATTTTACGACACTTTCTTTTGCTAAAGATCAATCGATTAAAAACTAACTTTGACTATAGACTAATAATGACAAAGAAAATATTAAATAAACATTAATCAATCCAATTAAAGTAGGGATAGCTAAGGAGATGAAAGGACTGTTTTCAGAGATAAGACATCATTAATATTCAATAAGCAAGAAATCAGAATAATTTTGGCAAAAACTCAATCCAAAGGTGGGAATTTAACCTAAGGTTGATTAGCACAGGTCAAAGAGGGGCTAACTGTGTTGCAGAGCACTGTCTCTCACTAAAGCATGCATTGATTTCAATGATTTCAAGATTGATCAGTGCAGGTCAAAGAGGGCCTACCTACAATGATCAGCGTTGGACAAAGAGGGCCAAACTGCACTGATTAGAATATTCCTTTGTTAATTAGCGCAGGTGCAAGAAGGCCTAACTCCACTATAGAGCACTGTCTCTAAGGCTATCCTATGCTGATTCTTGTGAGGCCACAGCCGAGTCATATGACCTCAAATTTTGACCAAAATTCAATGCAAAAGGTTGAATTACAGCAAGTAACGTATGTCAAGGTGTCTAAGGAGGTGGATAAGCTACTAAGATAGATAATCTCATCCCCTGTGGAGTTGCCAATTTGTTTTGGGAAAATTTAGTGTTATTGGACAAACGCCTAACCCTCTAGACTTAATAGAAGGTCTAGAAACAATAGACAAAGTAATCTCTACCTTTCCTATAAACAATAGATAAAATAAGAGAATAGAGGACCTACTTGTAGCTTCCACCTGTTCCTTATCTCCCTTGACCGACTTCGTTGCTCCTTCCCATACTTAAATCACTTGAGAAGTACCTGCAGATAGACAGAAACAAGAACCCATCAAAGCAAATGATAATAATTTGTTGCTTATAAATAACATGGAATTGAGAACATGATATACATATGAAAGCATCAACATATAACACAACCATAAGGGAAACTTTTTTGAAGACTTTATTGATAAGAGGAAGAATTACAACCCATTGTGCTTGATCTAGCGGCACTCTTCCAATTCAATCCCATCCTCTTCACCTCATGACAAGTAAGACACTTCAACACTATAACAATAATTCCACTCAATTCTAATCTTATATCACCAGCATCTCCCTACAATTCCATAATTTCCAACCCATGATCTCTTAGATGAGTGATCTTTTTATAGGTGAATGAAGGAGGTTATGCCAGCAATGGTGATAATGAATCCCTTTCTAAATTTAGAAATCAGTTCCATGGAAGAAGGGATAGGGGGTTGAGGTTTTCTAATTCCATTCCTCGTCCTAATGCAAACTCAAAAGAGTAGGTGGCACTGAGAAACTTCTAGAGGCTTCCAATGGATAATGAATCTTCAAACCCTCATGGAAGTTCGCTCAAATTCGCCCAGCGCAGGCCAAAGAGAGACCAAGTGCGATGCATAGCACCATGTCAATGTATGGTTTGCATTGCAGCACACCCTAATGAAGGCCTACCTGTGTTGATCTTCTTAGAGGTAGTTTTTGGACGTTTTTAGTGATAGAACTTCTTGGGAAGTGAGGCATTCTATTGACTAACTTCTTTAGGGTCTGTAACAACTACACTAGGGGTTGATGGGTCCTAATAGTATCAATCTATAATTTGGGGTTGATGTGCCCAAATGGATCTGTAACAATGAGTAAGCAAGATGTAGGTTTTGATGAGAAAGGAGAAAAAAGAGTGTTGCACAATATGAAAAAGGACATTTTAGTAGGGTTAATCACGAATATGCAAGCCAAACACAAAAATGTAAAAGGATGCATCTTATTTGCAGTGCAAGTTTCCAAGAGTGAGGAAACTTATAGAGAAATAGAAGATGAGGAAGCTGCATTGCTACAAAAATACCTTGTTTTGTAGTAGTATGTAGGTGTCTTTCCAATGGAGGTTCCTATATTACCTCCTCACACAGAGATAGACTTCTATATTGAGTTGGTACTTAAATAAATACCAACATCCAAGACATTATATAGAATGAGCACTCCAGAATTGGTTGAGCTGAAATTGTAGCTAAGGGTTACGTAAGGCATAGTGCATCCCCATGGGGAGCATTAGTATTGTTTGTAAAGAACAAAGATGGAATAGTTAGATTATGCATTGATTACGGGTAGTTAAATAAGGTAACCATCAAGAATAGGTACCCATTATCAGGGATTCATGTTCTCTTTCATTAATTGAGAGGAGCAATAATTCTCTCCAAAATTGACTTGAGGTCAGGCTACCATCAAGTAAGGATCAAGGTAGAATACATTCATAAAAATTCTTTCAGAACAAGACATGGGTATTATGTGCTTGTAGTGTTATTCTTTGGGCTTACCAATACCCCTTCCACATTCATGTGCCTAATAAATAGTGTGTTACGTCCTTATTTGGATAAGTTTGTCAATGTATTTGTTGATGACATATTGGTGTATTCAATGGAAAAAGAAGAACATGAGAAACATTTGGCTATAGTGTTACAATTGTTGGGAGAGCACAAGGTTTATGCAAATCTTAGCAAGTGTGACTTATTCCAGTCACAGATACATTACTTGGGGCATATTGTTTCCAAGGAAGGAATCTCAGTTGATCCTGAAAATATCAAAGCCATAATGGAGTGTAAACTCCAAATAAAGTGGATGAAATTAGATTATCCATGGGACTGGAAAGATATTATAGGATATTTATCCAGAATTTCTCCAAGATAGGCCATCCCATTACAACCTTGCAAAGAAAAGGGAAAATATTTGAGTGGACTGCACAATGAGTAGAAATCTTTGAGCATTTAAAATAGTTTCTCACCAATACACTAGTGTTGAGAATTGCAGGTCCTGACAAGGATTTTGTGGTGTGTATAGATTCTTATAAGGAGGGACTTAGTGGAATCATAAGGCAAGAAGGGAAAGTTGTATGTTATAAGTCTAATGATTTAAATGAGGATGAGGTAAATTATGTAACACATGATTTAGAATTGACTACCATCATTCATGCCTTAAAAATGTGGAGGCGTTACCTCATTGGTAGGAAATTCATGCCCATGACACACCATATTGGGCTCAACTATTTGTTCAAAAAATAGAATAATGATAGGTAAGCAATATGGCTGGCCACACTTAATGAATTTGACTTTTCAATCAAGTACATGAAAGGTAAATAAACCAAGGCTGCTGATGATGAAATGGGAAGATTGATAATGAAAGAGTTTCATGTTATGCCTTATTCAAGGCATTGAGGGTATCAAAAGACTGTGAAAACTATTAAAAAGAACTAATACTAGTTGAATTTGAGGGAGGAAGTGGTTGATTTCATGGAAAAATGCATAGAATGCCAATTAGTGAGGGCCAAATGTAATTATATGATAGGATTATTACACCCTATCCCTATTTTGGAATGGAAGTGAGAGCTGATTTCTATGGATTTCATTATAGGATTTCATAAAACATCCAAGCAGCATGACACAATCATGATAATGGTGGATAATTTGAGAAAGGTTGGTCATTTTGTAGCAGTAAAATTCACTAATTCTTCTAGTGACATAGAAAAAAGTCTTCATAAAGGATATTGTGAGGCTGCATGATATCCTAAGAATATTGTGTTAGAAAGAGATGTCAGTTTCACTTCCAGGTTTTAGAAGGAACTATTTGCAGGAACGGTAACATAAGTGGCATTTAGTATAGTCTATCATCCAGAAACAGATGGGAAAACAAAGAGGATTAACAGAATCCTTGAGTACATGTTAAGAATATATGCGATGCATTAGCCCAAGAAGTGGGAAGAATATATCCCACTTGTGGAATTCAGATACAACAATAGATACCAAAAATCCATAAAGATAAGCCCATTTGAGGCATTGTATGGCAGGTGTTGTAACACTCAGATTAGTTGGAGTGATCTAGTGAATAGGGTACATGTAGGACATAATATGCTCAAGTATATGGAGCAGGAAGTCTAGATCATAAAACAAAATTTGAAAGTGGCATAGTATACACAGAAAATTTGTGCAGATCAACATAGAGTGCGCTAAGAGTTCCAATTTGGGGGACACATTTATTTGGGGATTAAGCCCAAGAAGAGTTCCCTGAGGATTGGGACATGTGCCATGTTGGCACCACCATATTGTAGGCCATTTGAAATCCTTGAGAGGATTGGACCATTGGTTTATAGACTGGTTTTACCTCCTGTAATTTGAGTTCGTGATGTTTCCCATGTTTCTTTACTTAAACAATATGTACAAAAATCTAATCTTGTGATTGATTGGTCTATGTTATAGGTGGAACTAGAGGGAGAGTTCTAGTCAGAGCCAATGTGCACTCTAGATAGGAGGAGTTTCATGGTATGGAATCGAGCCATAGAGCAATTCAATGTGTAGTGGAACCACTTTGGGCCAGAGGATGCCGCGTGGGAAATGACCGAGGCCATGAAATTTAATTATCTCTTCTTGTTTACTGGATAAATAAAGTTTGTACGTGATTGTACATACTGTATAAAGAAGTTTATATAAATCTCCATGAAATAATATGTGTTGTGCTTTGTTTTTGGTGTTTCATATCAGCACATGAACATCTAGGGCAGTGTTCCCTCAAGTGGGAGGGTACTGTAAAAACCCCACCCATGGTCCTCTTTTAAAATAGATTGTAAATATTTTTCTACATGTGAAATTTGGAAAAGGGGGTTGAATAAAAGGGACACAGATTCCGGAGCTTGGGAGGAGAATTGCTTACATAGGATTTTGTGGTTTCTTGTGCAGGAATCCTAAATTGCAGGACAACCATTAAAGATTGGCTGGTGCAGGAATTTAAGAGACTGGTTCTTGAAACTAAATGGGCTACAAAAGAAAGTAAGCAAGCCCATGTTGCTTGAGAAACAACAACAAGGAATAACAAGAGCACAAATCGTACAACAGAGAGACTACATGTTGCAGGTCGACAAGGACATAACAACAAATGAAAAACGAGGAAAAGACAATGGGAGGAATCATTCAAAGGTAAGTCTAGAAGAATTGAAAGGGTACAAGAGGCAAAAGAAGAAGGGAGATAGGAGTTCAAGAATCTACTGAGAGAAAATGAGAAGGAAACTCTGAAGAGAAGAGAAGAGGAGAGAAGGGGATTATTTCTCAAGGTCCCTCTTGATTGTTGGTTGAGATACTAGTCTCTGGAGCCTTGTAACAACTTAGGTTCCCTGAAGGATATGGTTTGAGATAGGATCCCTAGAGCCCTATAACAGCTTGGGTCCCTAGAGGTTATGGGTTGAGAAAGAGGTCTCTTGAGCCCTGTAACAACTTGGGTCCCTAGAAGTTCTGGGTTGAGATGCAATTTATGGAGCCCTATAACAACTTGGGTCCCATGGAGGTTGTGGGTTGAGATAGTAGAATTTGCAGCCCTGTAATAGCTTGGGAAGAGGTCATCCTAAAGCAGCACCAAAGGAAGACCTGATTAAAGACGTGTGGTTACTAAACTTTTGAACAATGGATTCTAGACTCCCTAGGAGGAGGTGAGTCACTGTGAGTGCATTGGGGGGTGAGTAAGATTACCTTTGGACTCCCTATGTTGACAAAAGAAGCGTCATTCAGCTGGTGGGATTGAGGAAAGGGTTCCTATGAGGTCCATGTTTCAACTTGTACTTAGTGTTTTAATCCCTTAAGAAAACATCCCCATCAGACTCTGGAATCTAGACCGGTGGTGGCTAATGAATGTAAGTGTGGTTGCAACTATTAATGGTTGAGTGGTGACTTATCCCAGACTCAGTTTCCTTGCAAGTTCAAAGATAAGTATCTTCTTATAATTATTATATGTTGATGAATGTATGATGCATTTATGACTATAATGGTTCTCATTTTTTGGTATTGCATTTGTGTTGTTAATTCTTGAACATGTGGTTACCCCTCCATGGGGAGATGTCACTGAATGACATGTCTAACATATCTATGTGTATAATTATTTTGTAAATGAATGGCATTGATAATGAAATAAGTAATCTGAAACTTCTTAATTTGAAAATAAAAATGTTGTGTGATTAAGCTTAATGATGTTGAACATAGAACATTTAATGTATGAAATATGCAAAGAACCACATGGTAATAAGGATTAATTGCTATAACATTGTGATAAACCTTATTCTAAATGAAATGCTTAATTGTACTAAGAAAAACACACAAATGAATAATAGAGTAACATAAGTTCATGTTGTAGGCCGCAACAAAATCCATAAGATATTAGAATAAAATTTGAAATAGCGGGCTCATAAACCCATTTATTTATATAACATAGTTACGTTGAAGATCATTGGCTTAGTAGGGTTTGCTTTAACTTACATCGATTTATTTGTTTGTGTTACAAGCATCTTTGTCAGGCAATAGAAATTGTATTAACATTGAGGGATGTTTCCCTTGGGGCCATATAGGCCCATCAACTTTAACTAAATGGTCTTCAACTTTGCATTCTCACAAGGCTAGATATCTTTCATTGGCATCCCAGCATCACTAGTGAGGCACTAGAAGGCTCTTCATATCTCCATGGAGCTGCTTATAAGCTCGAAATGGATTTTGGAACTGTTAGTGTGTGGAAGACAAGGTGCAAACCTCCTAGGAGTCCATGCCAAGCCTACGGAAGATAATGGTCATTGGAGAACCTATGCCAGCATGTGTGGAACTCCCTGCCTGAGAACGAGAGTGCAAGTGGGCCAAGAACTCCTTAGAGTTAGATTCGGCCAAGATTAGGAGGGGTAGCACCCTTGAATGCCTTAATAAACAATTGGTGTTCACATATGGCCTTGACGTTTATCTAGAGGTTTTTCGGAACTTTGAGGTGGAGCCATGCTCGATAAGACTAGCTCTAGGAAGTTAGTGCTATTGTATAGCTTGTTCTTGGGGCGATCATAGATATCCCCACCTAAGTCATTGAATAAGGTAGGACCAAAGTCCCTTAGTCAATCCATGAAAGAGAATGAGAAGGAAAGACTTGTTGTGGAACAGATGGACCAAGCCATAAAATTAAAAGACAAGTTCAGGTAACCTTATCCTTTCACAGATCGCTCCCTAGCTGTCGAGACTTTCGATTGTTGTAGTTGATTTTCTCCTTACGCAATTGGTTGTGACAGTGATGGCGTAACCTAGAAGAAATACACTGGAAGAATGTTTTGGGAGGAAAAAGGGGGTTAACAAGGATAGCGAAAGTCGAGACATGATGGTGGCCATGTAACCATGACAATTATGTTGTTGGTTGGGGGTGGACCTACCTGAGAGGTCATCCTATTGGGCTCACCAAGAACATTCACATAAGGTGTCGACGGAAAGGAGTGGGGTGAGTAGCGTGGGATGATGTGGAAATGCCACCACATGTCTTTGGGAGAAAGGTTCATGCAGGGGTGTAAACCATGAGACTGGTGTGGTCTGGAGATAAAACCAAGAGGCATTTCCCTGGAACCTTTCTAATGGTGCAAGAAAAGGAGAATCAAAATTGAAACATAGGGATGACATGACACGATGATGTGGCACTATGAAATGCACTTATCAATGTTACTATTGGCTGCAGGGTTGGTCAACAACCACGAAAAGCTGGACATCTAAACCGAAAGAAGGAACAAGAGGTGAAATGGAAAATATCATGGAAATCCTAACAAGATGACATAGAAAGGGTACGTGTCTTAGCTTGCACCATTGCGGTAATGCATGATTAGTCGTGGACTAGCCCACCTGCCAAGTTAGCCTGATGATAGGACCCGAGCAGAATAAATAGGATCCATATAGGAGGCTCGATGGTGAAGGAAGTAGGATGAAATGGCATGTGGTTGTGGTATACCAATGAAAAAGAGGCCGTATAGCCTCACCATCACGCAATCCCGGTAATTGAAACCTGAAGGGAATTAAAGGGCGCTTTTAGGTAGCACTCCATAAGGGAATTAACATGATGATGTGGGTTAGTTTCATGGAAATCTGTGCAAGGCTTAAAAAGATCTTATTGGTAGAGAGAGGACCCACAACAAGGCTATCCCGATGTTGTGTTCTTGACAGAGTATAGAGTCATCGCAAAAGATGATACGTCTGGATAATGTGAACGATCAGTAGTAGTGATCGACAAACAAGCTTGGGCCTATGAGGAGAAAGTAAGAGGGGCCCATTTTCATGCAAAACCAGAACAGAGAGCATGTCAGATAACCAAATGTGCAGCTTTGGAATTGCCAGGAGAGGGTAAGCAGGGTGACGTGTTCAGTGGCGCCCACATGGAAGGAATATAGCTAATGCGGAGAGCGAAGGATCATTGGATGTTTTGCAGGCATAGAATATATATTACTATATATATATATTATATTATATATATAATAAACATGCATTTACTAACGCAGAGTTAAAAAAAAAAAGTAACTACCCCATCCCTTTAATGGTAACATGAGTGGTCAAGTGACTTTACACTGTTACAAATAATGATGATGATGATGATCTTGATAATACCAAGCTAGAGGATGATAATGTGTTAGTTGAAATTCATTTTCCAAGTGAAAAGGAAAATGATCGTTAGATGGATAAATCAGATCATAAAATATTGAAGATGAAAAGCGTAATAGAATTGTGGCCCTTGAAGTTGAGATTGAAAGGCTCACAATTGAGAAAGAAAAAAAAAAAAAAAGTCACCTGAAATGTTTGATGAGGAGGAATTTTTATTCAAATAAGAAACTATTAGATTAAAAACTGGAGTAGAAGAGTCAAGGAGAATTGAAGATTTAATGGGAAGGAAACTTAAAGAAGGAGTTAGTCATCATAAAAAACTTGTACTTGAAGTAGTTTCAATAAAAAAAGAATTAGAAAATAGTAGATATAGATCAATGAAACTATAAGATATGATTAAGAAGCTTTCAAAAACTCTAAATTAGAGGATGGTAGCAACATTATTAGCAAGGAAGCAACCAAGAACAAGGGGAAAAATAAGTAGTCAAGAAAAGAGCCAAGAAAAGTAGCTTCATCAAGAAAATCCTTTGTACCTTTCTTGAGATCTGTCAAGTGCTTAAGTTGTCAAAAACTTGGACACATTACAACAAATTTCATAAGTAAAAGGATAAGATCTTCCTATTATAATATACATAAATATATGTAGCCAAATAAAAATCCCTATCTAGCAAATAATAAAGGAATATTTCTCCCATCACAAAGATCATCTACAATTTGGTACAAGAATTATTTTTATGGCTATTTTTACTCATGTGGTAATGATATATGCATATATTTCCCCTCTTCTTGGCCGCATTTGATGTTATATGTCTAACAATCTTGGCCAAATTTCTAAATATTGCAAGTTTACTAGTTTCTTTAAGGAATCAAATCAGAAGGTGAAGGTCATTGAAATCCATCTAGACAAGAACCCAAAAATAGATGCACATGTTAAACATTAGCCCATCAAAGTTTGGAAGGAGCAGTAAGAGACTTCTATGAGAAATTGAGGCTTTCATGGTGTAAAGGGGATCTTATGGTATCATCTTGGGATTTCATAAAGGATCGTTGAAGGTGCAAGCATAGCAAAAACATTGTGTGTGGAAAAATCGGGATGTTAGGAAGGATGTGGACAAGGTTTGAAGGTTTGTTTTTAAATCATTGATTCATCTTTGTTTTAGCATAATAATTATTGGTTTAGACATGGTAATGAAGCATATGAAATAATGTGTATGTTCAAGGTTCTAATCAGGTGCGAGTTGGGTTTTCTACTAGATGCTTGATTGATGTTGTCACTGTTGTATATGATGGCAGATTATATTGTAAAGTCATTCTAAGTTTGTGTTATTGATTTATATATGTTGCTAGGATTTATGACCAGATTGTGACAAAATTTTGTATTGTCATAAGTTGTGTTAATTTGGTCTGTTGATGACAATCTTTTTGGCATGGGTCATATGCTATGAAGAATTTTATATTACTAATGTTGAATATGCGAGGACTGTAGTGATCTAGGTTTTGATAAAAGGTTTGTGATTGATGTGTTGTTTATAATTTATGATATGAATATGAGCATGAACTTCTCAGGTAGAGAGTTGTCAAGGCATGGAGATCATGAAAATATGTCACATGTCCACAAGGATCATCTCAAATGCTTCTAGTGGATCAATAATTGACTGCTGGAATTATGATCCCTTGCTAGTAGAAAAGGGAAAAGACAACATTTCTATGAGCTTCTCATGCAGGGGTTATGAATGCTCCTTTTGCTCCAGCATATGCTAGTAGAAAAAGTTATGGATATCTATGATGATGCTTTATTTGGCCAAGTTAAGAAAGAATGTGCATTGGATTTTGTGTCGCTAAGATTTGCATGGAAAAATGCTTGTTCTTGTTGTTTTATGGAATAAGATTCTATATTGTTGCAAAAATATTTGTACTCCTTTAACATGTTTATTTGATAGTTTTTCATGTATCGTGTGCAAATTAGTATGTTGATCATTTTTTTTGAAAGATAGATATGTTGTGAATGATGACCTCTTCGATGAAAAGATCTGTTGCTCTCTATTATGAATTCGTGTTAACTTAGAATTTCGATGCACGTCTTGTCCACTCATAGAAGCTATTGATTGTTAAGATACACTTAGGGTTTTAGTATTTTTTGTGTGATTGAAACATAATGGGTGATTGTGAATAATTTTTTGCTATTGCTTCAAGAGAATGTTGTTTCACTGCTTCATATGTTGATTATTTGAATATATGTTGATGACGATGAATCATGTTATGATGCTTGCTAGATGGTTATCTAGAGTTAGGGTTTGTGTTGTAGGAGTATGAAGTTTTGAGAAGAACTATAGTTGTATGTCGTTAAGCCTCATTGATGATATAATGCTATATTGATGAGGAGATGTATTGCTAAAAAAATCTTGCGAGTTTATTGTATTCTCGTAAGCTATGCTTTGTCTATTTCTTTCATAGAAGGTTCAGAGTGTGTTACTCACTTATATTATTAAGGTATAGTTGAATCAACCTTATTTTTGTGTTACTGTAATGTTTCTACCAAGGTTTGACATATTGTTGACAAAACTATTATTGATGAAGGAGTTTGTTAATGTTGTTAATAACACGTTATTCACTAGGACCAACTGATTATTCACCTTGTGATTGAAAATGTATGAAAAAGAAGTATTAATGTGTATTACCAATGTGTTGATAAAAATCATCATGTTGAGAATGGACAATTTTTATTGTTGGGTTGTATTCCTTGCTAAAATTTTAGATAAAGAAGGAAAAGTATGATTTTGGCATGTCGGTTGCTAATTAGTGGTTTTGTGAGAACATGTTGGCATGTTTTATCTACCTCACAAGATGTTACCCTTTTTAATTGATGTCAAAGGGGGGGAGAGAAAGACCATATGGTTTTCTATTTGCAAGAGGTTTCCATCATGCTAAAGCGGGAGATTATTGGCATTACAACAAGTCAACATTAATGTCAAGTCATGATTATTTCATTGTTTGATGATGTGGACACTAAGTGTTTAGTGTGTTGTTGTGGCATGATGTTGGTGCTACAAGTGATTGAACTAATCTTTTGCAGTGGGATGATGATGGTGTTGAAGTTGACAACGAATTTGGGCAGTGATCCTTTTAGGTTTCTAATTTATCAAGTTTTCGTAGGCTTGTTAGAGCATCCACATAGCAGTATCACTGGCTTTTCATGATATACCAATGACATTGTCATAGGATTTCCATTCAATGCTCATGGCATTTCCTGTAAATGAAGAAAAGAAAACAAAATCTCAAACCAATCAAATTTCCCATGGAATTCCCAGTGATAGAAGCGAATGACTTGGTTTGCAATTTCCATAAGATAATTGATTATGTAATGAGTTCAAATTTGTCCCATAAAGGTGTAAATGCATTAAAATTCTGAGTGATTGTTTGATTTGGTCACATAATGCAATAATTTAGTTTCCTTTGGTTTATTTAGAAGTTTGGACAACAAGGTTAAATGTTTGTGGTTGTGGGTCTCCTTTTAGTCACATGGTGTGAAAATTCTCTTGTAGATGATCAATCTGAGACACGTGAATAATGAATAAAATCTACGTGAGGTTGAAATATCAATGAACGACCAAGATGTAGGGTGGACATAATTCAATTACTAAGCATTGAAGTTGACTAGAATGCAAATATGTTGTGCATCTGAAGAATATCCCAATGCATGTTAGAGACCGAGGACAGAGTGAGTCCATGGAAGATATGTCACATTGAATATACCTATAACAGTTAGCGTGTTGTTTTCTATGTATGTAATGGGTGATATAACGAGTGGTTGTGCCATTATAGGTCAGAATGAGTGTGCACCTGAGTAGAAGTATAGCCTTGTAGAGTGGCACCAACCTCTTGTTGTATGAAGTGCGATTTTTAGGGTCAATGGTAGTGATAATTGAGAAAAAATGTTGGAACAAATGTACTGAAGTGTTGGTTTACGTAACATAGCCACAAAGGGTAGAATTTCCTAAGAATTTTTATGATTTTATTTATAAGTTTGTGTTGAAAGGAATCATGAATTTGGGGTTATTAGAAAACTATTGTATCATTCATATGCCATAGATGATTTGAGTCTTCTCGTTGTAGTGCTCATTCACTCTATATAGGAAAATACTTTATATGTATGACTGATCTTCGAGACATATATTCCATGTACTATTATTTATGCCATGTTCACTTGTTTGTGAGGGAGAATTATGTATGGTTAAGTGAGAGGTATTTTATATGGTGCTATGGCTTACAATTGTTGAGTGAGTTTATTGCTAAGGGTTATTTCTGAGGAATTGTTTGTTAAGAGTGTTGTCTATTGTATGGTTGAGAGTATGTTTAAGTGTTGAGTTAGAGGGACAAGATTGTGATATGCTTGGGTTATGTTAGAGTGAATGTTGAGTCAGTTGTTGTTGTTGAGCCTTGACATAGAGATATTTTTTATATAAGCTTCTATTGATGATTTTTTGGAGAGAGAAGTCTATGTTGATGTAATAATTTGGGCCCAATCTGTAAATGCATGAAAGGATGAGCCATAGTGACTATGGAGGTTGTGGCCTCCAAAATGTGGTGGCTTGCTAGCTAGTAGTGGCTGGAAAATCATTTTAGTGGTGGTGGGTCCTTGTTGGTAGTGAAAAATAGAATTAATATAGAGGAGTTGTGGCTCCTCGGTACTTTGGCTAGCACATGAATGTAAAAGATATTTAAGAAAAATTAAGAAAAATGAAGCAAAGTTGCAGGGTGGTTTTTCTCCCCTTCGGGGTTTCCACCATAAATACTTGTTTCTCATCATTTGATGATTTTCATGATTTTTTTGTTATTTTTCATGTAATGTTGATTGTTTAAAGATGTTAAACCTAGTAAAAACGTACAAAATGACACTACTGATTAACCTCGTAGTGATATGGTTTCCAACATTTATGATTACAACTAGGGATCATGTAAGTTACTTGATATTGACCCACAAACTATGGAGGTCTTTATCTCAAGTGAAAATTAGAAGGCATGAATTCTCTATTATCAGTGTAAATTTGGCACAAAGATGGTTGTGGTGACTACTCATGGATTATTCAACTAGAATGAATAACAAATTTTATTTATGGGAAGCTCTATAGACTGTGGTTGGAGCCTTTTTTTAACTCCTTTAATTCTCTCTCTCACATACCAATATGATAGATGGACATAAAATTAAACCCAAAAAGAAGACACTCAAATATGAGTTGATACTCTATAAATTGCTTGATTCAATTCCTTAAGATTACAAGATTATAAAGATTCAAAACCATTACGAATAATCCTTGCTAATATTAACTTACATACAGATGACATACACATGACTAATAGCTAAATTTATCTTTCTAAACATAACTTGAACTAATAGCTAGTCGATCACTTTACTTAAAACGAGAGATTATTCTCTGACCATATATGTTTTCGATGTGTATCTTCTTGAACAAAGTACAAGATTTAGTGCAATGTTTAGGTGCAAATGTTTGTATATGTGTGTGTGTGTGTGTGCTCAATTAAAAAATAATAAAAGGGTAAAAGTAATATAGAGTGCAGTATGATGGAGATGTTGTAGTGTCAGTGAATGAGTGTAACCATTTAAATTTGGCTAAATTAATAATAGAAAGTTAAAAGTAATAAAGCTAATAAAATTCAGTTTTTTATATTGTAATTTTGTTTTGTAGGCCTCAACTCAAGCTAGAAATTATGTTATGGAAAAAAATTGTATAAATAATTTGTAAATGCTAAAAGTCATCATATAGTCTTCCTTTGATGTTGTATAAAATTTGGTGGTACCACTACTAAGTCTACATATTTATAGTTGTACTCCTACATAACTGTGGAAGAAATCATAAATAATGGTGGGAATAACTCCTGATAAGTGTAATTATTTACATCTCATTGCTATCCATTTTTTATGTAAAGGCTTTCTTAAACTATGGTGGGAAGTAATTGATGGTAAATATGTTATTTATTTGAGTGTAAGCTATTTTGGTGGGAGGTACTTGAGTGTAAGCTATTTTCAAAGATTTTATTTTTTAGATGGTTTCCTTGCAAAGCTTAAGAAAAAAATTACTACACAAAGACTGGAATAAGAGATTCAAGTTATTATTTTAAAAATTATTTTTTAATAATAATGAAAAAAAAATATTTATTTTCCAAATTTAAACATTATAATTTGCATTGGCCATGATCAATAGACAAATCGATTGTTAGAGTCCTGCCTTGGTAGGGACTAATAGTGATTCCATAGTCACATTTAAGTTTTATTAATAAGCACATAAAAACTTAATACTTACAATAAACTTATTCTTAACCATGGATAGTCACCCCCATTTTACCATAGATATTATTAACTTGTGAATAGGTTTTGTTACAATATCAGGTGAAAATACCATGGCTTATCAATACCTCATTCCCAAAACCCATATCTCGTTTCACAATAAAAAAATAAAATGTAAAATATATTAGACCTTATATCATTGATTACATAGAGTGACAATTTTGGATCATATGGAGAGAGATAGGGGGGAGAAAAAGAGAGTGGGGGGGAGATAGTGGAGAGAGATATTGCGGGTAGAGAAGGAGAGAGATAGGGAGATAGTGATAGAGTTGGATGACCTAAAGAGAGAGAGAGCAAAGAGTGAGAGAGATGGAGAGAGAGGAGGGGAGGGAGAAGGTGAGAGGGAGGAGAGAGATGGAGTTAGAGGGGGAGAGAGAGGGAGGGAAGAATAATGACATAGAGAGAAGGAGTGACAAAGGGAGAGATGGAGAGAGAGTGAAGGGAGAGGAGACAACGAAAGATAGAGGTAATGAGAGGAGAGAGAGGGGGAGAGAAGGATAGAGGGATGGAGAATGTGACAAAGTTTGATGGTAGAGAGAGAGAGAGAGAGAGTGATAGGGGGGAGACAAAGGGAGGTGTGTGTGTGTGAGAGAGACAGAGAGAGAGAGTGATGGGGGGGAGACAAACGGAGATGTGAGAGAAAGGGGGAGAGTGAGGACTTAGAAAGAAGGAAATGGGGAGGGGGGAGAGGGATTTAGAAGGGGAGAGAAAAGGAACAAAAACATATAGAGATAAAGGTGGAGAGAGAGAGAGTGAGTGACAAGGGATAGATGCACCTCCAGAAATTTGATCCCTCTTGGGGCTTGATAGATCTGGGGTTAGGATGGATCTAGACTGGTATAAAAGGTTACAATTATCGAGAAACATTGTGAATCACATCCATTTCATATGTCATTTACATTAATTCTTTGTCCCTTAGTAATTTCATGTTTGACAAATTCCAAGTGAATATGTAGGGAATATTAAATTCCATAAGAATTTTATGCACAAATAATTCAATTTCATCATGATATGAGTGTAGTATTTAACAATTAGTAGTTGTTTAATGACTTGTATTTTTTTAAAGATTTATTAGTTGTTTATTGAATTGACTTTTTGAGTGATTTAATTGTTTATTTGGCTTTGAGTCCTATTAAAATTTGAATAAGATCTGAATTTTAAAATTTTAAGTCTATATGATTCAAATGTATTAAATTTTTCCAAATTGAATTTAGCTATACAGGGAACATTTTTACCTCAACAATAAAGCATTAGAATCTCTACCAAAACATTTAAACATTATATTTCTACTAAATTATAACTAGAAAAAATAAAAAATTACTAGTATAAAAAATTCCAATAGATATAGAACTAACATCTTTATGTACAAATAATTAAGTTCCCTCATCAACAGGTTCATTGTTAAAGGTCATGACCAAACAAATTTGAAACTCAAAGTATGCCAACAATTTCGTTAATGTGCATAAAAATTTATAATGATAAATAATCAATGTGTTAAAAAAAATTATTAGTATAAATTAAAATATATATAAAAATTTGATTTTGTATTAATTAAAAGTAAGTAAAAGAATTTAGTAAATAAAGACATACCTGAACATATAATAGCTCACCACAATTGATTCATTGCAAAAAGTAGTTTTAGATATGTTGGAATTTAATTACCAACTGCAACACAAAACAACTGGACAGAAATCTGATCTTCTGCAGATATTCCAGATTGTTCGATGCCGCAAAGTCACTCTTGATATTTTGCACATTGATGAGCATTAAATTCTCAGAATTAAATTCCCCTGCAACTACCGACTTGTTTTTCTTGAGAAAGGCATCACCACTTGCTGCATTCAATACGCAGATAAGCAGTAGAAGATATTTTGATTATTTTACTGTTTAAACTTAGATATTTTTTTCCTATAAATGTAATGAACAACAATTCTGTTTTTATATGAGAAGGTTAGAAAAATAACAGAAAGTTTTTTCTGTAACGCACAACAGTGTTGAACCTGCAATTTTCTAAGATAAAGAAAATTGGTTTCTGGAACTGAAGTGTTCCTGTTGTTATCCCTCTGTCAAGAGGAAGACGAATTTGTATCAGCTTGTTTACTGTTTATGAATATAGGTTTATCTTACGTTGCTATTACACCAAGTGTCAAAATCACATTGTTGTTACACCATAAGTCAAAAAGTGACTTGACGTCAAGATTACGTTACTGTTACACCAAGCGTCAAAATCATGTTGTTGTTACACCGTAAGTCAAAAAGTGACTTGACATCAAAATTACATTGTTGTTACACCAAGAACAACAAGTGACGAAACTGCGTTGTTGTTACACCAGTTTCGCATTGCTGCAACACCGTATTCTGCAAACGTGTTTTTTATTATTATTTCCGCTATGCAAAACAGAGTATTGGTCTGTTTCTCAGTTTTTTTTTGAATTATCAGAAATTCTAATAGCGTTGCTACAACACCAAACTACGTTGCTGCAACACCAAACTGCTTTGCTGAAACACCATTTCCAGCAAGCAATTTTCTGTTTTTCTGAGTTAAAAGCAGAGTGTTAAAACAGAGCATTTTTTTTTTTCTGTATGTTATGGAATTTACAGAAAATTCTAACATGGTATCAGAGCAGGTCTAGGCACTCAGTGAGTCAAAAACAGAGATTGTTTTTCACTATAGGAGCTGTAAGAAGCTTATTGAGCAGATTTTTTCCAGTAGAGAAAGTTTTTGCTTGTTTTTAATTTTACAGTCAGTATCTCTTCTTTACCTATATAGAGTTGAGATGGCAGATGCTGGAACAGGTTTGAAAAATTCCCAACTGCCACAGTTTAATGGGAAAAATCACAGTTATTGGTCCATAACAATGAAAGCATTATTTGATTCTCAAGGAATATGGGAGCCGGTTGAAACTGGCTATGTTGAACCTACAGATGCCACAACATTGGTTGCTTTGACAGTAGCAGAAAGAGACCAGTTGAAGAGTGATAGGAAGAAGGATGCCAAAGCCCTCTTTTTCCTCTTCCAATCAGTACATGAAAGTGTTTTTCCACGGATTGCAGCAGCAACATAATCCAAAGAGGCATGGGATATTCTCAAAACTGCCTATCAAGGCATGGAGAAGGTGAAGACTACAAAGTTACAGATTTTGAGGAGAGACTTTGAAACACTCAAGATGAAGGAATCTGATACAATAGATTCATTCTTCACTCAGGTTATTGGGTTAATAACCCAGATAAGATCTCATGGTGAAATTCTTGAAGAAAGAAGGATCGTAGAGAAGATCTTGAGATGTTTACCCTCAAGGTTTGAAGCTGTTGTAGTAGCAATAGAAGAAACAAAGGATCTCTCATAGTTCACGGTAGATGAACTGAGTGCTTCTCTTATGTCTCATGAACACAGACTGAGTAGAGGAACAGATTCCTCTTTTGAGCAAGCATTCAAGACTCAAATGTCTTTCAGCCAAAGAAAAGATCGAGGCAGAGTAAATAATAGAGGTCGTGGAAGAAGCCAAAATAGAGGCAGAGATTATCCTGCAAGCACAAGCGGAAGGAGTTGCAATCAGAACCAAGATGAAGGTTCAAGCAAACAGCAAGCTCATGGACAAAGTTATGACAAATCCCAAGTCCAATTTCATTATTGTAAGAAATATGGGCACTACACCAATGAATGTAGAAAAAATAAAAATGACATCAATAATACGCAGAATGCTAATTTTGCAAATGAAGAAAATAAGAATCCAAAGAATGTGTTGTTAACATGTAACATTACACAAGACAAACAAGAAGATTTTTGGTTCTTAGACTCAGGTTGTGGTAATCACATGACTGGAAATATTGAGATGTTTTCCAATCTGGATGAAGATGTGAAATCTGAGGTAACAACTGGAACTGATAGTAAAATATCTGTCAAGGGTAACGGCAAAGTCAGTAGCCGAGCAAGAAATGGAGAACAGATGATTGTGCCAGAGGTATACTATGTACCTGGTCTGAAATGTAATCTTTTGAGCATTGGACAACTCATTGACAAAGGTTACAATGTGTTCTTCAAAGATGATACGTGTACAATCAGAGATATACCTCCAAGTAAGAAGATCATTGCACAGGTGCAGATGACCAACAATAGGATGTTTCCTCTCAAACTCAGGGCAGATTTGAAGGAAGGAAGAACTATTGCGTCTGTAACACAAGAAGTCTTTCGAGAACAAGTGAAAGATGTGAATTGGTTGTGGCACTTGAGATTTGGACATCTCAATTTCGGAGGCTTGAATCTATTGCACAGAAAGGGAATGGTAAAAGGATTGCCATTGATTGAAAAACCGGACAACCTTTGTGAAGGCTGCATCTTGGGCAAGCAACACAAAGAAAGATTTCGAGCAGGAAAGAGTATAAGGGCAAAAGCACCCCTGGAAATTTTTCACTCTGATGTGTGTGGACCGATGCAAATACCATCATTTTCCGGAAATAGATATGTTTTAACTTTCATTGATGATTACACCAGAAAGACATGGGTGTATATGCTGAAACCGAAGAGTGAAGTGTTTGAGAAATTCCGCCCACTCAAAAACTCTTGTGAGGAAGCAGTGTGGGGCATTATATCAAAGTGCTCAGAACAGATAGAGGAGGAGAATACATCTCCCAAGACTTTCTGCGTTTTTGCAGAGAGAATGGCATACAGAAGTAGTTCACCGCAAGATAGACACCTCAGCAAAATGGTGTTTCCAAAAGAAAGAATAGGACTATTCTTTACATGGTTAGAAGTATGCTGAAGGCAAAACACTTGCCTCATAAGTATTGGGCAGAAGCTGTCACTTGCGCAGTTTACATCTTGAATAGATGGGCAACTAAAGCTGTCATGAACAAAATACCAAAAGAAGCATGGAGTGGTCAAAAGCAAACTGTCACTCACATGAGAGTATTCGGTTGTGTAGATTATGCACATGTACCGGATCAGCTAAGGAAAAAGCTTGATAGTAAGGGGGAGAAGTGTGTATTTGTTGTCTATTGTGATGAGTCAAAATCATACAAACTCTATAATCCATCCACTAAGAAATTGATTGTAAGCAGAGATGTGCAGTTAATTGAAGATGAAGCTTGGGATGGAAGCTTAGAAAAAACAGTGAATGTGAAGACAATTGTGTCTCATGAAGAAGAAGAGGAAGGGACAGCAGCAAATAATCCTTCCTTGGTGGCTCCTCCTCCACCATAATAAGTTCAACAAACCACACCACAAGCTAGAAGTTGAATAGCCTTAAGAAGTCAAGGAAGTGCTTCTTCAAGCACACCATAGGGATCAAAAATACCCTCAAGTTCGGATGGAACTCCAAGCACACCAAGAAGACCAAGATTCAGAAATCTGAATGAGATTTATGAACAAGGAGAGGTAAGTAACAACACCGGTCTGAATTCATTATTCGCTTTATATTATCATGTTGATGACCCAGTTCATTTTGAAGATGCTGTAAATGAAGATAAATGGATTGAAGCAATGAATGAAGAAATTGGTGCAATTGAAAAGAGTAAAACATGGGAGTTAGTGGACCTCCCTAAAGGCAAAAATTCCATTGGAGTTAAGTGGGTCTATAAGACTAAAAGCAATGCTAAAGGCAAGATTGACAGGCACAAAACGAGACTTGTTGTGAAAGGATACAAGCAGCAACAAGGCAAAGACTATGATGAAACCTTTGCACCAGTAACAAGGATGGAAACAATCAGAACAATGTTGTCCATTGCAGCACAACACAAATGGAATATTTACCAGATGGATGTTAAATCTGCATTCCTGAATGGAGTGTTAAAAGAAGAGGTTTATGTTGAACAACCTCCAGGATATGAAGTTGATGGCCAAGAGCATAAAGTTTGCAAACTGAAGAAGGATCTTTATGGGCTGAAGCAAGCTCCAAGAGCATGGTACAACAGAATAGATGCTTATCTGATTGAGAAAGGGTTTGATAAGTATGATGGTGAACCCACACTCTACATAAAGGAGAATGACGATAAGATTATTATTGTTGTTTTATATGTATATGATGTGATTTTTACTAGCAATGATGCTTCTCTCATTGCTGATTTTAAAGAAGTCATCAAAAATGAATTTGAAATGACTAACTTGGGCTTCTTAAGATATTTTCTTGGAATTGAAGTAGACCAAAGTGAAAATGGTGTTTTCATTTCTCAAGATAAATATGTAGAAGCAACGTTGAAGAGATTTAACATGCAGAACAACAAGGCAGTTGTGACTCCAACTGTAGTGGGGTTGAAATTAACCAAAGAAGACAACAACAAGGATTTTGATCCAAAATTGTACAAAAGCATAGTTGGCAGCCTTATGTACTTGACTGCAACTAGGCCAGACATTATGCACGTTGTGAGTTTAATCTTGAGATTTATGGAAAGACCGAAAGAGACTCATTGGCAAGCAGCCAAGAGGATTCTAAGGTATGTAAATGGAATGAAGGGGTTTGGCATTTTATACTCCTCTTCTGAAAATTTCATATTGACAGGTTACACTGACACTGATTGGGCTGGAAGTGTTGATGATAGAAAAAGCACATCACGATATGTGTTTCATATAGGATCGGGAGCCATCTCATGGGCTTCCAAGAAGCAACCAGTTGTGTCTTTGTCAACAGCAGAGGTAGAGTATGTGGCAGCAACAACAGCAGCATGCCAAGCAGTGTGGCTGAGAAGAGTTCTTAGAGATTTGTGTCATGAACAAGAAAATGGCACAACCATTTACTGTTACAATAGCTCAACAATATCATTGTCTAAAAACTCTGTTTGTCATAAAAGAACAAAGCACATAGATACCAAATTCCACTTCATACGTGAATTGGTTAACAATGGTGAGATTGTTTTGCAGCACTGCAGAACAGAGGATCAGCTAGCTGATATCTTGACAAAACCATTAGCAAAGAAAAGTTTTGATCATTTCAAGAAATGCCTGGGTATGCAGCAGTTGAAATTAAGGGGGAGTGTTGGAATTTAATTACAAACTGCAACAGAAAACAGCTGGACAGAAATATGATCTTTTGCAGATATTCCAGATTGTTCGATGCTGCAAAGTCACTCTTGATATTTTGCACATTGATGAGCATTAAATTCTGAAAATTGAATTCCCCTGCAACTGCTGACTTGTTTTTCTTGAGAAAGGCATCACCGCTTGCTGCATTCAATACGTAGATAAGCGTTAGAAGATATTTTGATTATTTTAGTGTTTAAACTCAGATAATTTTTTTTCCTATAAATGTAATGAACAACAGTTCTGTTTTTAGATGAGAAGGTAAGAAAAATAACATAAAGTTTTTTCTGTAACGCACAACAGTGCTGAACCTGCAATTTTCTAAGATAAAGAAAATTGGTTTCTGGAACTGAAGTGTTCCTGTTGTTATCCCTCTGTCAAGAGGAAGACGAATTTGTATCAGCTTGTTTACTGTTTATGAATATAGGTTTATCTTACGTTGCTTTTACACCAAGCATCAAAATCATGTTGCTGTTACACCATAAGTCAAAAAGTGAATTGACACCAAGATTACGTTGTTGTTACACCAAGCGTCAAAATTACGTTGTTGTTACACCGTAAGTCAAAAAGTGACTTGACATCAAAATTACGTTGTTGTTACACCAAGAACAACAACTGACGAAACTGCGTTGCTGTTACACCAGTTTCATGTTGCTGCAACATCGTATTCCGCAAACGTTTTTTTTTATTATTATTTCCGCTATGCAAAACAGAGTATTAGTCTGTTTGTCAGTTTTGTTTTTGAATTATCAGAAATTCTAATAGCGTTGCTACAACACCAAACTACGTTGCTGCAACACCAAACTGCTTTGCTGAAACACCGTTTCCAGCAAGTGAATTTCTGTTTTTCTGAGTTAAAAACAGAGTGTTAAAACAAAGCATTCTTTTTGTCTGTTTGTTATGGAATTTACAGAAAATTATAACAAGATATAATAAAACACTAACACCTATTTAACCTAAAAATAAAAAGCCACGCGAAAAGTTAATCAAATACCAATTACACGCTCTAAGCAAGAAAAAAAAATCTTAAGAAGAACCTAATTTTAGATATAACCAAGGCTAACTCCTATTTAATCTAAAAATTAAAAAACACACCAAACCTTAATCAAATACTAATTACAAGCTCTAAGAAAGAAAATAAAAAAAAGCTTAGAAAAAATCTCTTCTTTTTCAAAAAAACAAGAAAAAAAAACAAAACAAAACTCAACTCAACTCAACTCAACTGTAAAACTGTATATCGGAACGATGCATTTAACTAAAACGCTAATTCATTAAATTTTATTCCACGTGTATAAGCTTATGCCTTACAATCTTTGACTTATTAAAGTTTTCTTTTTTGCCGACTATTTATAAAAAGTCATTCCTGATTTTGACCCAAAAAAAACCTAAAGCATACATTAAACTGAAAATGAAGCTATATGTTTCAGATCAAGATGCAACGAGACTTTCAAACCAGTGCCCTTTTGTATATGTAAAGTTGTTGGCAGTTGAACATGTAATGTAATATGACTCTAATTTACACATGGCAGTAAAGTTTTCATACTCGAATTTAACGTTTTACAAATCTCATGCCTTCATGAACAAAATTTCATGAACAACTTAGTAAATTGATATTCTGTATATATGGATGCAACTACTTTACTCAGTACTTTACTCAGTAATTATAAACGCAATTAGATATAATGGTTGAACAAATGAATATGCAAATATGATCTTTCTACACTGTTAACACCCAGGTTGTTCCTTATGACTCCCAAGGGAATACGACCGGGGTAACCACTAACCAATCTTTGGATTACAGCTTCTAGCCCAGCAGTAATCAGAGAGGGCTCTCTCTTTAAGGTTTGTCACTGTTTTAATTGAGTTTTAGGCTAGATATGAAGTAAATGTTTGATTGTTTCTTATGTTTGGTTGGGAGGATGCTTCTGATAGTTTTTAAAGTGTTCTCTGCAGATGAAACTAATCCATTGGGCAATGGGGTCTATAGCTGTTGTTTCCTTGAGATCCTGGCTTAAGTGTAGCTGGAATTACAGGGCCTGTATGTATTTCATAAAACAAACTGTAAATTGTGAGGGTGAAAATGAGAATCAACTAGCAAAGAGCATTTAAGAATTCTTCACTGAGCTGGGATGTGAGAAAGGGATCTATTACTTAGGAGCATTACCTGAATTCCTAAAACAATAGATTACTGTGATGATATAGTGTGAAAGGTAGCATTTAAGAATTACTCTTTCACTACCATAACTGAAGAAAACATTTGAAATAGCTTAGATTGAGCTCAGGGTAATCTGTGATTAAATCCTGAGACTATTATTTTTCCTTGCTATTTAGATATTTGATACATGGAAAACATGAATGATATATGAAAATATAACAAACATATAACAGAGAGTAACAAGAAAACTTATTGAGCCATGAAATACGCAGGAATCCTGCAACATTCAGCCATACACTAGCAAGACATCAAGAGACACAATGCTTCGGAAATCCCATCATCCTTTGTATTAGTTGTCTGAAGATTTACAATAGAAGAGTAACAGAGTAGATATCAAGAGATTTCTTACATCCGGAGTCCAACCCTTGCTAACAAATTCGAGGGGAAATATATAGAAGTCTATTACAAAATATCTCAGGCATTGAGTCATCTGAGAGGGAAAATATCTTCTTTCACTCGTAAAGGGCTTGCAAATGAGAAGTTATTACAATCTTAAATGAGTTATAAAGGCTCTTAACTCCTGTCAGAGCAATTTTGACCTTTGGGGCTCACGGAGTCGGTTGAGCGCTTTGGCATAACTGTTGAATGACGTGGCTGTGCAGCTATAACTTTCTGTGTCTTCTTGGCCCTGTCACCTGTGACTGCTGATACTGCTGTTGTGGCCGAGTACCTGTGCTGAGTTGGCTCAGCCTCTGTCTTCACGCCTGTTGATGTGTCTTTGTCCTGCTGTGTATGGGATTCAAAATATTTTCAAAGGCAAAATTACAATTACTGACTTTGGTTTAACAGTAATCGTATCAACTCTTCCCATGTCTCTGATGAAGGCAACTGATGTTTCAAAATTGACCCCATGGTCTCATAAGCCTCTGTATACTTATAAAAGTGAGGGGGCTCATCAAATAAATGTGCAATTTCATTTCTAATAAAAAATAAATTATCTACTCTATCAAAAAGAATCTGCCCTGTTATTGGGCCTGCTTCTGACGATGTACTAGGTGCCTCTGAAATCTGTGTTGCTGCAAAATTGCTTACTCTCTTGACATATTTCTCATGGGAGAGTAATTTTCCTGAACGATCCAGTGGGCTAGGGAGCCCCCTGTTCTGCAAAGCCATAAACCTGTTCTGGAATTTATTAATATCAGCTTACATATCCTGGGTTCTTCTTTCCAGGGTCTGAATCAGGTTTCTCAATGTCAGGACTCTTCTGATTAGGGAGATGGTCTCTATTCTATTTCCAATCCCCATTCTTACCAGCTGGGAGCTTGTCCTGTAGTTCAGCACGTCTATCATCTTAGTGGCAATCTCAGGCATACCGCCTAGTGATGCCCTTGCCCTCTGCATTTCTTTACGTGCTCTTCCAATGAGAGCTACTTGCTCATATATAGCCTCAATATATTCCCATTGGTTTGTTATGGACTGGCCAATGTTGCCCCAGATGACCCTCTTAAGCTCTGATGTGACTTTATCCAAGGTGAGCTCTTTTTCTAGCTCTGCAATCCTCTTCTTGAGGGCCTTTACCTCCCTCTCTCTCTCAGCCACATTTTGTTTTGACTTGTTATATTTTTCATTTATTTTTGCCAGAATGTCCTGGGCTTGGCTCAACTCAGACATCTGGGACTCTAGTACCTGTATTTCTTTCCTCAGTTTCTGCATGTCCAGGCTTTCAGCCTGCTCTGTTGTTGGTGCTGAGGTGGTTGGTGCTTCTTGCTGCACCTGTTGGCTGGGAGGGGAAGTGTCTTGAGGGGTTTCCTCAAGGTTTATTGTTTCTGGAGGTGGCTGTGAGGTTTGCCTTGCCTCCTTCTGCTGCAATGCTGCTTCCAATGTGGCCTCTGACTCCTGCAGCTTTTCTTGTGTTTGAATGAGCTCCTTGTATAGTGTCATTAGTAGGGAAGCTGCATCCTTTTCTTGCCTCTGCTGGGAAACCTCATCCGTTTGTGGGTGGAGAGTTGCTGGGATTTTTAATTTCTTTTTTATTGTTGCCATATCAGCATCCGTTAGCTTGAGGACTTCTTGCATAGCCTTAACATCATTGGGGTCATGCCCAAACTCTATTATAATCTCCTCAAAGGCTTTGATCCTGTTATCCTTAGCTTGAGAGGAAGCCTTTTCCAACTCAAGCTGTGCAGCAGTATTGTTCAGGCTATTTTGCAGCGTGTAGTTGACCAAGGTCTTATCAGCCAAGGTGGCATAGACCATCTCACCCGTCTGTTTATGGAGTTCAATCTGATCCATTGGGTGGATGTCTTTTGATAGACCTCCAGGTTGGTCCTGATGTAGTCTGCAGCTGTTTGTGGTTGCTGCACTGTTGGTGTGAAGTGGCTCATTGTCATCTTCCCCTCCTGCATATCAGATGCAGACATGAGCCTTTGTTGGTTTGCAGGAGCCATGTTCAGCAGGTGATTGTAGAGATGAATCTTTATTAGTTCACTCCTTCTCTTGGCATCTTTGAACTGTTGTTTAATGCTTGTTCCTGTTCCCTTCTTCTGTGATGAGGAGCTCACTTCTCCTAATGCTGTCGTGTCTTGCTCTTGTTGTAAGGAGCTGGCAGAAGCTTCCATGCTTGGCATTTCCTCTTCTGAGAAGGGATTTAATCTTTGTCTCTTCTCTGGCGATCCAGTGAAGGGAGTCTCCCTTTCTCTTTTTCTGCTAACGTCCTCCCTTTGAGGGGTTTGGAGGACGGAGGAGTCAACCCTAGAATCCTGCCTTGGAGGTGCCATTGGTGTTGTCTGTTCTTTGGTGGCCATTTGGGCCTCTCCTGTTTGTTTTTCCTGACCCTGTTGGTCTCCTTGCTGCTGTCCCTGCTGGGGCTGCTGTTGTTGACCCTGTTGGCCCTGTGGTTCTTCCATGACCTTTTCCTTGCCCTTGCTCTGCCCTTGGTCTGTGGTTTTCACTGCCTCTTGCTGTGTTGCAGAAGATGAAGCAGCTGCTCCTGCTTGAGGCTTTGGCAGAGTAAGTAACTGAGAAGGAGATTCTAAGTCATCCATTTTTAACAAATGCCTTCTAGCTCTTTCAACTAGTTCTTCTTGAGTAACTGGCTCTTCCAGTGTGTTTCTTCTCCATTTTCGTTGGTTGGCATGTCTTTGAATGTGGAGCATGCTCACATGCTCATAGCTGGAGAGTTTGCATTTCTGCCTTTTCAAGGATATGGAGTTGTTAGGGTCATAGGGCTTCCAAAGGAAGCTTTGTTTTAGGCCAAGGCCTTCTGGCCTCCTGTCCGCATCTTTCCATCCTTCTCTTTTGTTTAGGACAGAGTGGCCAAGTTGGTTTCTTACTTTAAGTTGTGCCTTCTTGCCCCTGCCTGCAAAGTGCACCATATCGGCATTGCCAAATTGCCTGAAATATTCTAAGGCAAACAGTATCATAGGCACATACCTGGGAAATTTGTATGGGCGCAACTCACACCCATATATTCTGATCACAGTAAAGTGTTGGTAAAAGTACCAATCCCCTATGCTGTATGCACTGGATAGCTGCAAAATCCTCTGTATCTCCTCAGACAATCTTGGAGGGGGTGAGGTGTCATGCGGAAAGAGTTATATTTGTGGACAAATCTAACCTCCCTAGGAGTCTAAGACTCTCTAGTGACAAACAAACCAAACAAGAGCAATCCTTCT
>APFE030940215.1:0-24282 GCA_000404065.3 Pinus taeda
TAGGTGAGAAATATCAGATCTCAAGGTTGGATGGTGAAATGATTTTTTAATCGGGATAAAGGAGCAATTAAGAATTACTCAGACCAGATACTGAATAAGGATGAAGAAGATCAATCAGGATGAGATGGCAATTAAGAATTCTCTAAACCAGATATCAGAAGAAAACATATAAATGTATAACAGTAAAAACAAAGTGTAATATTTAAGCAAGTTCTGTAGTAAAATTCGAGTTATAACATTTAGATTTTAGAACACATATGAGTTTATGGAATACTTTAGAAAAAGAACATGAACAAATGAAATTTGTACTTCACTCGGATAACTCAACACATGAATCCTGTAAAGAAGTCCCTTTATAACTTATTTTGTCTATCAACTAGAAGTTGGTACAATAGCCATAAGGTAATAGATTAGTTAGCTACAGAAATATTCAGAAATCCACACCCTAATACTTCAAATGGAAGATGTATTTATACAATACTTTTACAAAAATATCTTGTCAACTAACTAGGATTTATTCTAGGAAAATAAATATATTTATACAAAAAGAGAGTGACAACTTTTTAACTGATTGAAATTTGTCCCTTTTTATTTGCGTTATGTTACTAGATCTGATTCTCTTTCACGCTCTCTGCTCCTTTCACCTGCTTGTCATTCACCTGATTCTCTTTTTTCATCCTTTATAGTATGTCATACCCTTTTTCCCATGTTTCTTGATCTGGGAGTTTGATTTTCATCATCCTCCAGTAAATCTCATCTGCTTCTATATATTTGGAAAAACTAGGCTTGTTCACAAACAGGTGATTTACCTCATGCTGGAGGTAAAAGAAGTTTTTGAAAGTCTAGAGGAGCACTTTTCTTGTTGGCACACCTCTCATGGATGAACTGTTGGAAGTTTCTCTAGCTAATTCTCTCATCTTCTTATCATAGTCTTCATGTGTCATTATATTATCATTTATTACCAAAGTATTAGGTAGACCCTTCTGCGTCAATACTTCAAACTTGTCAAAAAAACCTGTTTATTTCAAGTTCCATATTTTGAAATTTCTCCTCAAGCTATATCGTCATATTTCTCTTGGCGATAACTTTATTTACTCCTATAATGGTCTCTGTTCTATGAGTTATCCCAAGCTCCTCTAACTCATACTTGTTTTTGGAATTTAGAAATTTGATTACTTTAGAGGCTTCCTTCCGTTTCTCCCCAAGATCTGCTTTTACCTTTTGAATTGCCTCACTGGCTTCCTTCACTAAATCATTCTGTGCAATATTACCTGTATAGATGACCAAATATCATTAACTAAGTTAATGATATTGGCCCATAAATCTTGCTTTGCTTGGGCCAAAGGCTTCTTTAGTGACAATTCTTTTTCTAGCTAGTGGATCTTGTCATTCAATCGATTAGCTTTTTGTTTCTGAGCTTGATGCATTACTTCTACTAATTTCTTTTCATCTTCCAAGATCTTCACTTTCTCCTTGAGCTTATTAATATGTGTTTTTTGAATGGAAATATCTTCCATATATTAAATCTAGTTTATGGCCTCGCCAGTGGGATGGGCTATTGATTTTGCTGATGGGGGTTTTGCTAAGGCGTTGATATTTTTGTGAGCTAGTTTCATAACATGCAGACTCAAGAATAAAGATCATGAACTAGTTATTGAGCACACTACTGAGGAGTCTCAAGTATGGAAAGAAAAGGAAAACACAGAGAAATGTAACATTGTTTTGTATGCTTAGAATGAATGCATTCATTGGTATGTGGATAGTGGTTGTTCCATGCATATGGTTTTTGACATGGAAACTACTAGAAATGGGTAATGTGACCTTTGGTAATAATGCACCTCAGAAGACTGTTGGAAAATGAGTTATTTGTCTGTCCAATGGGAGAGGTAAAGCCTAAAAGTGTTTTATATGTCCATGGGCTAAAACATAATTTACTTAGTGTGTCTCAGATGTGTGATCAAGGCTATGCTGTGATTTTCAAGGTTAATTATTTTCAAATCAAGTCTGCATGCGGCTAGAGAAGTTGTAGCTAAAGCTATGAGAATAGATAGAAATGCATATCAGCCTCCTCTGAAAAAAATTAAAGAAAAAAATCTTAAATCTATGTGAACCTAATAAATCTAATAAACATATTAAATATACTCAACCTAATAAATATTAAATAGTGTAAATGTAATAAACATTGGTGAACCTAGAAAACATAGGTCAACTTAGTAAATCATGGTTGACCATGGTTGACAATGGTTAAAGTTTTAAAATTAATAAACATAGGTTAACCTAGTAAACCTAGCTCAACCAAGTAAAAATAATAAACCTAGCTCAACTTGGTAAGCCTCGTGACTATGGTGACTATGATTGACCATGGTACCCATTTTAATCATGTTAATCATGGCATATATTAATTCGTAGGCAATTTGTTGACTAATGTATCACTGTTATCCATGATTATTAGTTTTTTCACATTGTAAAATATTGTTTACTAAAATATACCTATCTTTATACTTTCTCTTTCCAAGAAGAGAAGTCTTTGAAGGTTTCCAAAACACATTTTTTTAATAAAATTGTCAAAAGCTTATTTGCAGATAATATATTAAAAGGTCTAAGGCATATTTTAAGAGTGAGTGGGCAATGACTCAATGAAAATGGGTGACAGATTCAAACAAACCCGAAGACTAAGGTATGCAAGTACCCAAATATTGTGGCAACTCAAGTTCCTCCAAGTTAGTAAAACATATTCGCAGTTTTAACAACAATGGTGAGGCTTGATAACAATGCATGAAAGAGGATGCAACTAGGAATGTCTCATTTTGATAATACTGATAGTCGTAGCAAAAATTATTCTTAGTAAAATACTAAGAGATATATGTAACATCCCTCCCTTAATAATCAATAATAAATAATAAATAATAAGAACTAATAAAAATAATACAAAAATAATAATTAATAAAAAAAAAATAATAATAATGAATAAAATAATAAACCACTTATAATAATAATAACTAATAAAGATAATAACAAAAGATAATAGTATAATAAAATAATAATGATAATAATAAATAAATCATAATAAAATAATAAATTAAAATGATATTAAAAGAGAGATATAGTAAAAAAATAAAATAAAATATATAATATATATAGTATATATATAATATATAATATATATTATGATATATAATATATTATATTATATTATAACCATATTAAAGCTCTAATAAAAAAAAGGAAATTATCAAAAAATCGAAGGAAAAGTAAAGAAAAATTAGCCATGCAGACACATAGAGGGGTGGGCAATGTAGCATGTAGAACACTGGAAGGGTGGTGGCATGTGGTTTCCCTTCCATGTTTTTTGTTCTTTATTTAATGGAAATGATGAGGAGGACTGGGAGGGTTCGATCAATCTCTGAGGTTACTGTGGTCTTCATTCTCCTTAGGCAGAGTCTGGAGACTTTAGGAAATACTGGCAAGTTAGTCATTGAAATTGAGGGCTCCGGGGGTGGCCAGGTTGTAGCAGAATCCTGCACAATTGAGCCTACGGTTGGGAGGAGAGTCATCCCCAAATCTTGTGGTCACTTCGCAGCCGGAAAGTACAGGTATAATTTCATTCAAAGAATTGTTTTCCTTTTGACATTAATTTTAGTTTTGCTTGTGCTGTTACATATGGTATCAGAGCCAGGTTGCGAGTTGATATGTTCCAATGCGTTCTTCTTGTCACTGCCACCCTGACCCCTGCTAGTCTATTTTCTTTGACTACTCCAAATTGGTTCCAGATACTCTCTTTATTTATGCTGTGTTTATTAAAATTTAGTGTAATTTATTTTCAATGTAAACTTCTTGTTCTCATGTACTCTCTATTTTTTTTAATTAGTTTAACGTTCGTCGAGTTAGTTTAGTCTCTTTAAACTGGCTTAATAAATTTATGGATAAATTCATTCACTTATTTGAAATTATGTCGTGTTTCTATTTCTCATGTGTTTACAAAACTATGTGTGGTTTTGTAAATCCATGTCGTGTTTCTCCTTGTAATTTATTTTCAATGTACACTTCTTGTTCTCATGTACTCTCTATTTTTTTTAATTAGTTTAACGTCCGTCGAGTTAGTTTAGTCTCTCTAAACTGGCTTAATAAATTTATGGATAAATTCATTCACTTATTTGATATTATGTCGTGTTTCTATTTCTCATGTGTTTACAAAACTATGTGTGGTTTTGTAAATCCATGTCGTGTTTCTCCTTCCTTGTAAAAAATCTTTACTCTCCCACTTTAAGGAAATTCGTCCCGAAGTTAAGTTTCTTTATTAGTTCTTATTATTTATTATTGATTATTAAGGGAGGGATGTTACAATATATGGAATAGAGGGAAGTAAATGCAACTGGGGTGAACCATCGAGAATTTCACTAGGATAGAATATGTTTCAAGAACATGTATATACTTATAATGAATGAATCTTGAATATAACAAGATAGATTTTTCGGGGTGTTGAGTTATAGTTCTGGGAAGGGGATTGGCGGATAACAGAGCTACTTAGAGGAAATTAGTATAAAAGAGTATGTGAAGTTGTTGCATGTTTGTGGATAATAATTTAAATAACATATGGAAACAACCTTCTCAGGTATGAGGACAACAAAAACCATCAAACAAACTTTAGAGGAAAAGCTACAGGAAGCAAAGTCCAATGGAAATAAGCTTGGACATTTCATGTGCAGAGTAGCAAAGAAATGGTTAAAATGTAGTTTCTGGTGGTGTCAAATTTGGTGTTGTTGGCTACATGACTACTGGATTTAACTACAAGATTAAATAGCATTAGCGTGTATCCATTAACTACAAGTTTCGAAATCAAGTCGGAACAATCGTTGACAACAGATTTAGAAATATATGTCGCAAGGTGCATCGAAATAATGCTGGAAAATGAAAATGACATTGCAGTCCAGAGTGGGCATAAGAGATCCAAATCTGCCACAGTCGGTTCTCATACCGAAAAAAGGAGAGTCGTAGAACATAGATAATCCAAAATCAAGTAAAATGTCCACGATAAAATAAAACAAAATTAATCATGAGTTTCACTACATATTTGTTTTTGACTTGCATCGCAATCCGAGATTTTAGGGTATATATCTCAAAAAATTAGAGTTTTCATTCTCCAGTTCCAGGTACTCCTTTGAGATCAAGTCCTGAATTCGGGCTTTTACTGCTTTAAATTCAGGCTTGAACATGCTTTGGAGCTGTTCAACACACTTACTCAATAGTTGATACTGAGGTAAGATCTTTCTAGCCTTCATGATGCGAACTATTGCTGCATCTATTGAGCACTGTCTGTCTTCTTTTACATTTTCGATCACTTTATTCCTCTCATTCACATGCACCTCTGCAAAGGGAATCTTAATCTTCTTCAACTTGTGTGAAAAGGCAGTATTGTATTCAAAATGATCAGTTGTAGAGATTGTTGTAGTGCTAGGTTCATTTAGAAGAATCTTATACTTGCCACATGAAATTGAATGCAGTAGTCTAATAACATCTTCATCTTCCAACTTTATTTGAGATTTAATTTCTTCATAGCTGATATTTATAGCTTCATTGAAGAGCAATAGTAGAGTTTCCTGGTATGTTGTTACTGACAAATCTATTACAATGGTTCCAAATTTGGAGATGATGTCACAGGTTCCCGAGGAGTATACCCATGTAAGTGTACGATGTTGCCTCTGTGCTGATTTCACTATTTATTTTTGCATCCATTTTCATAATGCCCAAATTTCTTGTAGTAATAACACTCGACATTATATTTTCTTTGATTTTGATTTTGTGGAGGTATCCACTGCTCTGCTCCATGATGATGTTCTGATCTACCCCTACTTCTACCTGTGCCTCGCTTGTTGCTGCCTCTATATCCTCTGCCTCTACTTCTACCAAAAGAGAGTTTTTCTTTCAAATCTTGTTCCATGGAATCTTTTGTCAAGTTGAGTCATGTTTGTCAATTGTTCTACTAAGAAAGTTGTAAGATCTTTGGATTACAAAATGGCTGTTACAATAATGTCATATTACTTGGGCAAACTTCGAAGGACTTTCTGAACAATTTTCTCATCTAAAATGGTTTCACCAATGATCTTGATCTGATTTAATATTCCCACAACTCTAGTCATGAATTCATCCACGTTTTCTATGTGAGTCACCTTTAGGGTTTCAAACTCTCATCTCGTGTCGGTAATTTCATTGTCTTCACTGTATCATTACCTTGATACGCAACTTTCAAGGTTTACCAAGCTTCATGTGCTATGGATGGGTCTGTTATCTTGTAAAAAATAGAGTCATCTACTGAGTTTTCAATCCAACATTTGGCTATGTGTTCTTTCTTTTTAGTTCATTCCCTAGATTCCTCTAATTATTAGTCATGGATGCCCATACTTCTTGAGTCAGATCTACATATGCAGTCTGAAGTGTATACTAGCACTCTTAGGCTTGAAGGAATATGGTCATTCTCAAAAACCAAAAATAAAATTTTTGAAGGCCAACGTTATAACGCTAACGCACTGTTCATCAATAGAACGAAGCGTTAAGGAAAAGGGGTCTAACGCGTTTCTCAGTGTCTAGTGTCAGTGGTGTTACTAACACGTTTTTGAACACCGTGCACAAAAAAATCGGGTTTTTCTTCAACTAACTTTGCAGCAACCTTCGTTTCACAGTTGCTTCACTTTGTTACAATATCTGTAGCGAATCACACACATATGAAATGCTGCTCCCAAAGAGGCTTAAGCTTTTTCTTCACTCATGTTGCTTCTCTCTCACATAGTTTTATGCAAACATGTCTCTCTCTCTATTGTTCTCAAGGAGTCTTACCAAGTCTAAGCTCTGATACCATGACAAAGATTGAAAATAAAAATGGAGCAGACATTACTCTTCTCAATATTCTGAATGACTAAATAAGTTACATTGTAAACATCAATACTAAATAACTAAAGTAAAACTCGACACCTATGGAGTATAACTCAAGTAAGGCTAAACTACTTATGACACCCAGTAAACAAGAAATCAAGTAAGATGACACCTAACCAACAACTAACTAACAGTGAGATTACTATCTCAACAAAAACCCGATGTGAGTGCTAACTCAATCTAAGGAATTTGAATCTCACATAGGAACTGGGTACTAGGAAACTCCTCACAGATATCATGTAACCTTGTAAGGATAAAAAGGGAAATGGAATCATAATAGCAACCAGAGTTAGTCTTTGTTCCATCCAAAATGGAAATCGAGATCCAATCCATTTCATTCCCCTGAGATCTAATCGAGGTGAGTATTTCTCTGTTAGTCAATTGAACATATGTAGAAAATCCAATCTGTGATATGTTTTATTTCTCTAATATAAAACAAAATTAACCATGAGTTGCACTATAGATTTGTTTTCGAATGTCATATCAATCAACAATTTTAGGCTATATATCTCAATAAATTAGAGTTTTAATCATCACGTTCCAAGTACTCCTTTGGTATCGAGTCTTGAATTTGGGCTTTATTGCTTTAAATTTGGGCTTGAACGTACTTTGACGTTGTTCAACACACTCACTCAATAGTTGATGCTGAAGTAAGATCTTTCTAGCCTTCATGATGCGAACTATTGCTGCATCTGTTGACCACTGTCTGTCTTCTTTTACATTTTCTATCACTTTATTCCTCTCATTCACATTCACCTTTCTAAAGGGAATCTTAATCTTCTTCAACTTGTGTGAAAAGGCAGTATTGAATTCAAAATTATCACTTGTATATATTGTTGCAGTGCTAGGTTCCTTTAGAAAAATCTTGTACTTGCCACATGAAACTGAATGCAATAGTCAAATAACATCTTCATCTTCCAAATTTAGTTGAGATTTAATTTCTTCATAGCTGAGCTATATAGCTTCATTGAAGAGCAAAAGCAAAGCTTCTTGGTATGTTGTTATTCCCAATTCTATTACTATGGTGTCAAATTTGGAGATGATGTCACAAGTCCCAAGGAGTATACCCATGTAAGTGTATGATGTTCATATCTCTAAGAATAAAATTCCTGAAACTCGACAAGACATGCAACCATCTTAGAAGGTAGATAAATATTGGAAGACTTGCAAGTTGGGCAATGTGTAGCATTGAATATTGTGACGTCCAACATTAGTTTCATATCGTTATATGAGGAATTGTTAAACTCAGCTTGGAATTCTTTCGAAACTACGAAATCCTTAACTGATAAAAATGGCAATGTTGTATTAAAAGAAATAAAAACCACTGGTTAGCTCTATGAAAAAGAGTCTGAACCGAGAGAGTCTAGCACTGCAGAACGTTCTACGTTATTCATGTACATCACACATTATATAGTAATCATGGTTTTAGGGAAGTTAAAACAATAACCTAAGAAATAGAAACTAATTCCTATCCTCAAGTCACGTGAACCAACTTACACTATTCTAGGATATTCTCCATTATCTTCAACACTCCCCCTTAATGGAGAATGGGTTCACAAATATGCCTAACATCTCCCTAAACATTTCAAACATAATCCTACCAAGAGGGTTAGTGAAAATGTCTACGACATTATCACATTTACTACAATATACCAAATGGATTTCTTTGGATTTCACTTTTTCCGTGACAAAGTGGAATTTTGTATCAATATGTTTAGTGTTTTTGTGGAGCACCGGATTATTAGAAAGTTTGATTGAACTCTCATTGTCACAACCGATTGTTGTTGCGTTTATCTGTTTTTCCCCAACATCTTGGAGAATTCTCCACAACCAAACAGCCTCACACGTTGTTGCACACATGGCTTGATACTCTGCTTCCGCTAAGGACAAGGAGACTGTGCTCTACTTCTTGTTGCTCCATGTGATCACCCTGGATCCAACGCTGAATGCATAACATGTTATAGATATGTGATCATCTACATTTCCAACCCAATCTGAATCTGCAAATTTTGTCAATCTAACATTAGAAGAGTCAGTTTAAATAATACCGTAATCTACAGTATCTAGATACCTCAAAACACTTTTCGCTACATTCCAATGGCTTTCAAGTGGCTTGGACATATATTGGCTTAGCACACTAACTGCATAAGCCAAATATGTTCTAGTGATGGTTAGGTAGATTAGACTCCCAACCAGTTGTCTATAAAGTGTCGCATCTACCACCTTTGAGCCATCTTCACTCTGCAATTTGACTTTCTGTTGTAATGGTTGCAAACTTACAATGATCCATTGTAAATCTCTCTAATATGCCTTTGACATACATTCCTTGGGACATAAATGTTTATCCTGAATCTCTCCAGATCTCAAGACCCAAACGGTATCTTAATTCACCAAGGTGTTTCATTTCGAATACCTATGACATATGTTGCTTGATTTCTTTGATCAGATATGTAGCATCACCTATAATGATCAAATCATCTACATACAGAGAAATCATCACTATGTGACCTTGTTCATCTTGAATGTTGTAAAGATTAGGGTCATTTTTTCTTTTGTTGTAGCCAGCTTGCAAAAAAATGAGTCAATCTTTTCATACCAAGACCTGGGTGCTTGCTTTAGTCCATAAAGTACTTTCTTCAATCTACAGACTAAATGTTCTTTCCCTTTCTGGACAAACCCTTCAAGTTTCTCTAAATAAACCTCCTCTTTAAGTTCTCCATTTAAAAATGCAGATTTTACATCTGGTTGGTGTATCATCCAATGTTTCTTAGTAGCTAAAGCAATTAACATTCTGATACTGTCTAGTTTATCTATAGGGGCGAAGGTTTCTTCATAGTCTATACCTTCTTTTTGTGAATACACCTTTGCTACCAATCTAGCTTTTCATTTTTCTACGGTTCCATCTGCATTAATCTTCAGTTTGTATAACCATTTACAACCTATGGTTTGTTTTCCTTTGGGAAGTTCAACTATTTCCCAAGTGTTGTTCGTGATTATTGATTCATATTCCTGTTCCATGGCTATTTTCAATTCTCTACATTCATTTGCTTCTTTATAACTAGAAGGTTCAACCACATTCATCATACTAGTTATAAAAGAATTTTCCCTATATCTTGTAGGCAATTGAGCCTTCCTACCTAATCTCCTAAGAGGTGGGGTAGCTTCAAACGTTGTTTAATCATTATTTTCTTCCTGTTCTTGATGCTGCTATTGTATCTATTGTTGCTCCTACTGTATCTGTTGTATCTCCTATTGTTGCTGCCATTGGTCATCTTCTGCATTTGTCTGCTGTTGATCCTGATTGTTTCCCGTTTCTTCACTTTCTTCCTCCACCAAGTACGGAATATCGCATTCCTCATTGTGCTTATTACAATATTTATGATCCTGCTGATGGAATATGACATCTCTACTTACAAAAATCTTGTAAGTAGAGGGATTAAATAATATGTAAGCTTTATGTTGTGAACAATACCCTATAAAAGTACATCTAATGGCTTTCAAATCTAGTTTTCTTCTATCTTCCTTTGGAATACGGGAAAATACTTTAGATCCAAATAATCTTAAGTGTTTTACTACAGGCTTAAATCCATATCATGCTTCAAAAGGAGTTTTAAACTCAAGACTCTTTGTAGGACTCCTATTTTTTGAATAAACTGCAGTATTCAATGCTTCAGCCCAAAAACCATTCAAAAGATTCTTACCTTTCAACATGCTCCTAGCACATTCCATTAGTGTTCTGTTCTTTATTTCAGTTACTCCATTTTTCTATGGAGTATGGGGTACTGTGAACTGCTACAATATTCCATGGTCTTTACTATTCCTGATAAACTCATCTTTCCTGTATTCTCCCCCTTGATCGGACCGAAGAATTTTTATCTGTTTCCCTGTTTCCTTTCAATCATGTTTTTGAACTACTGAAAGTATTCAAATGTGTGACTCTTCTTACTCAAGAAATATACCCAAGAAAACTTTGTGCAGTCATCAAAAAACAGTAAAAAATATAGTGCACCTCCTAATGATTTTGTTTGCATGGGTCCACAAAATTCTGTATGCACTAATTCAAGTATATCCCTCTGTTTCTTTTCTACTCAAACAGGGAATTCTTCTCTATGCATTTTTCCTAATGTATGCGCATCACAATCATTATGTACTTGCTTTAGCATAGGAAGGTCTCTTACCATTTCCTTCTTTTGTAGTAACAACAAATCATTGTAGTTGATATGACCAAATCTCTGATGCCATAGCTCTTCTGTAGTCAAACTCACAGCTATCAAGGCTCGAACTAGTGTAGGTCCTACATCCAACTTGTACAGACCTCCTGTTCGGATTCCTGTAGCAATTGTCTTCATGACATCTAACAAATATTTAATATAACAGTTAGATTTAAAAAGATCAACTTTAAGATCTTGATTTGTGATGATGGACACAAAAATCAAGTTCTTTGTTACACCAAGCACATACATGACGTTATAAATTTGTTTTACATTACCATTAGGTAGAATGACAGAAATTTTACTACACCCTTTGATCTGATGACTTCTATCATCACCTAGGTAAATCTGTGCTCCTTCGTTGATTTCTTTAAAATCTTTGAACCAATGCTTGTTCCCTGTCATATGTGTTGATGCTCCCGAATCTACATACCAGATGTCTGCATCAACATTCTCATCAAAATCCGCCATAAAAGATCAGACATTCTGCACATGATTTTCAATCATGAGATGACCTGCATGTTGTTTCTACTTCTGCTTTTCTTCATGATATTTCTTCTTCTTGCACTCCCTCACAATGCGGCCAAGTTTTCTACAATAAAAACATTTAATTTTAGAGTTGTTTCTATTCGGATGCATACCATGAGTATGATTCGGTCTTTTTTTCGAATGTCCTCCATTTTTTTGTTGTGGATATCCTTTCCCTTTGAAGAAGTTCTTCTTTGCCATTAATGCAATATCGACACTCTCGGGCTTGACAATCAATCTTCTCTCTTCTTCTTGCATCAGTATTCTTGTCAGTTCTTCAAATTTCGGGATCTTCTCTCTAACATTTATCCCAGTGATGAACAATTGGTAGTCATGATTCGCATCATTCATGGTAATTGTTACAAGATCTATATGGTCAACTGTATGACCAATGTCTGCCAATTTGTTCTTTAGGTCTTTGATCCTTGCTATGAAGGAAACAACTGTTTCATTCTCCTCCATCTTTAGGGACAAGATCTTACTCTTCAGTAACAAAAGATGATTTGAATTCATGATCTCATACAAATCCTTCAGAATTCCCCAGATGTTGTTAGCTATCTTACACTCTCTGATGCATGGTATGATGCAGTCTTTCACTCACATCTTCAACAACGTATTTGCTCTACCTTCTCACTTCTCCCAATTTGGGATCGATGCTAATCTAGTCGCTCACTTCAGCTTAGCGCCATTTACCATCGTCCAAGCACTCTGCACTTCTAACAGAGTCTGCATCTTGAATTTACAATTTGTATAACTAGAACCATCAAGCTTGTTATGCTCATTCAAGCATGCATCAAACATATTATTATTCATCGTGGTGATTTATACAAAAAAAAATTGACAGGTAAAAGAAGATGTTAGATTTACCCCAGATCTGCCAATTTGTTCTTTAGGTCTTTGATCCTTGCTATGAAGGAAACAACTATTTCATTCTCCTCCATCTTCAGGGATAAGATCTTACTCTTCAGTAAAAAAAGATGATTTGAATTCATGATCTCATACAAATCCTTCAGAATTCCCCAGATGTTGTTAGCTATCTTACACTCTCTGATGCCTGGTATGATGCAGTCTTTCACTGACATCTTCAACAACGTATTTGCTCTACCTTCTCACTTCTCCCAATCTGGGATCGATGCTAATCTATTCGCTCACTTCAGCTCAGTTCCATTTACCATCGTCCAAGCACTCTACACTTCTAACAGAGTCTGCATCCTAAATTTCCAATTTGCATAACTGGAACCATCAAGCCTGTTATGCTCATTCAAGCATGCATCAAACATATTATTATTCATCTTGGTTATTTATACAAAAAAAAAATTGACAGGTAAAAGAAGATGTTAGATTTACCCCAAATTGTCGAAGTCCTAAAGTGTGCCCTCCATTTTTGATATAAGACTTGAACCACAAGGCTCCTTCAACTTCGAAAATTTGTTCTTCTCATCATCAATATTTACAAATTTATCTTGCAACAATCTATTAGGGAATAAATCTTTATCACTCACATATTGACAAGTTTTACAACCTTTTCAAATAGACTCTCAATATTATCATCATTGGTCCTTTTTAGACTACGACCCCTCTTCAATAAATTATCCCAAAAAGCTGCAAACAACTCTGCAATTGTGGTTCCTCCAACTATGTTATTGCAAATTACAACCAATGATTCATGCAGAGCTTTAGAAATGGAATTAACATTTTGAAATTCATGCTCCAAATAACCCACATACTGGTCATAAATTTCAATGACCTTTTGTAGGAATTCAAGTCCCTGTATTCTTGTATTGTTTGATGAGTTATTGTTACTACTAGTGTCTTCTGCCAATTTGACTAAGTTTATTCCTCGGCTAGTTATATGTTGTTTAAAAATACTTGCCACTCATTGGAGACCTTTGGGGATTTTACAAAATAACATATACATCCTAGAAATATCTATTTTCTTATCATCCCTAAGCAGGGCTTCGAAACCTGAATCATGTTTCCCTAAAATTTGAATTTCATAACGGTCAAGGAGTTCATTTTGGACTATCTCTAATAACCCATGCTTGTTGCTAGAGTGCAAATAATTTTCAAATCTATGCTCCTCATTCTGCAAACACTTTTCAGCCATTACTATATATTCTGGACAAGAATACTCTGAAATCCATAAAGCATCCTTTCGAGCATAGTAAATCCGAGCATCCTCAAACATAGAATCTTCAAAATTGTTCTGGTAATAATCTATGTGACCAGTACCAATTTCCATATACATGTCCACAAATTTTCTTAATGATGCACTATCAATTTGCTCTCCCTCACGCGCTCGCTTAATCAAATTGAACACAACATTATATAGATTAATGTGCGTGCCATCAGGTAAGGCCTTTCAGAAACACATGAACACAAATTCTCTTAGAGGGAGTCAGTTGGTCCACAGGATGTGGTAAATCAAATAATAGAACAAATGAAAACCTTGCATTTTTCCCAACATTTCAGGAATTATTTTAGCAAGAACGCATCATGTCATTCCCTTAATGCAGTAAAGCTGCCCAAGAGATGTAATATTCAAGGGAATTCTTGTGAATATAGTAAAGTTGATGTGAGTAGTCCTCATTTTTGGTTTTGTAAGTGTTATGGTTGCACATGTTGCAGACAGTTTCATAATTCTACTGCAATGAGTTCCTTCCAACTTGTTTCTCATCGCTGCAATGAGTTCCTTCCAAATTGTTTCTCAATTTTTGGATACTAGTAGAAACCATAGCCAATCCTTCTTCCCATGCTATATTTCTCGTAATAGTACTATTTTCTTAAATATTTTCGTTCATCCCACCGTTTGATTGTCAATGGTTTTGTTCATTGTGCCACATTGAGTGAACAATTTATAGGAGACTAAATCATTATAATGTTCCGTCATTGTACCAATATGATTTATTTCTTAACGTTATTGCGCAAGAATTATATATTATTAAGTCGTTCGATTAAATAAATAGCTCTACATGGCTAAATAAGTAGCTTTAGATTTACCTTAAATTTCGAAGATCATAATATTAAGAGGGGATGCCTCTCAAAATAATGTTATCAAGAAAGAATTATCTTTTATTAAGTGAAGCTAAAGTTATATTAAATCTAGGAAATCATAACATTAGCAAGAGTTGTCTATCAACATATTAATAACTATTAACAATTATTGCCATGCAACGATATTAACAAGTGTGTTATACCTTGGTGTTATGGCATATTAAAAATCATAACGATTAATTAAATTTAACAAGGGGAAACTCCATAGTCTCTGCTGAAATTCAAGGTCAGTTAGAAATATTCAAATATAAATTTGTGGCAATTTATGGTTGCATAATACATGAACATTTTTTTATCCTATAATATAATTATTAAGACAAGTGAACATATAGTAAGTTCAGATAGTTCTGGAAGCTAAAGTGTTTTGCCTTCCCTAAGGTTTAATAATTCATTGCTTCCATTCTGTGAGGATTGTTAAACTTGATATGAATAACATTAGAATCACAAAAACTGGTAAAACAAGGATCAAGGCTAAAAAAAGGCCATATGATAGAGCTCGATGGCCAAATGTATTATATTATGCAGCTCCAACAAACATTAACTACTGCATCAAACATATTCTTTATGTAAATACTTTTTGGTAGGCCATAATGATACCCTGGGAAGTAGATTTACTTAGAGATGAGGAGGATTACACTGTACATAGATTTACTTAGAGATGAGCAAGATTACATTGTATGAGTTCATGCCGAAACATTAACAATCCTTCAAAAAATAATGCACAAAGTAATGTCATATTGACAATTTCTTTTTCTCATAGAATAAGACAAAAGTTGTCCAAATTGGCCACTTAATTTCCAATCAAATTTTTAGAATTGTGGAAGTTAGCAGCACCATCAAAGAAAGTATGATTCCCATTCCTTCTTATTTGGGCAAGAAGATGTTGTCGCAATTTCCTTTGTTGTTATTCCTTTTGTATTTGCATTTCCCTTGCTTTAATTTGTTGTTCCTGCAAAACATGCACAAGTATTTACAAACAAGACCATCATTAGAGTCCAAAACATATCTACTGAAATTAATATGTATGTACAATAAATAACAAACACTTCCCTTATGTTTATCAACATAATTAAGGGTTAAGTTAAATATGGGAGGTCATCTCAACATATGAAGCTACTCATAGTGCTTCTCATTTGTTGGTGAGATGGAAATATCCCAAAACACAGACCATAATTCAAACAAAAAGCCTCCAGGTGCATCAATTGTTGTATCCAAAACTAGTTACTTGTTAGAACATTATTGATAATTGCAATAACTACATAAAATTCCAATAAATTGAAACTTTATTACAACAAGAAATAAATTTGTCTAATGTGAAAAATATAGCAGTGAAACTAGAGTTATATAACCTTCAAAATAATTCCCAAAGTAATGGCATATGGACAATTGCATTTTCTCATATAATAATGAGAAAGTTGTTTAGATTAATGGAAAATATAGATAGAGATACAAAAAGTGGAGTTATATAACCTTCATAGCGGGATCATCAAATCCATCTCTTTAGTGTTGAGACTTCAAATGTTCCTCAAGGATTTTCGACACCATGGCATTGGGCATTGAATTTGCAATATTTTCATAATTGTTGAAGTTAGCACCACCATTAAAGGAAGGCTGATTCCCATTCCTTCTTATCTTTGCAAGAAGATACTGCTACAATTGCCTTTGTTGTCGCTCCTTTTGTATTTGCATTTCCGTTTTCATTTTTTGTACCTTCAAAACATGGTCGAGTATTTACAAACAAGACCTTTATTACCTTATTTTTAATCCTCACTTGCTACATAGGAGATGTTCTTGGGTGCTAACATATCATTCTATTTAGTAGGAACTTGAAAAATCAACAGTATAAGTGTGGTCCAAAATGGCTCAGAACTCTTATGTAAAATGTACAAAAAAACACATTATGATTTCCATTGAAGTAACTTCCATCAAGTATACTCTTTAAAAACATCATCTCTTAAACTTATGATCAACTAAACTATAGTTTTTCTTAAATCCACAACTATGACTAATATTAAAGGTGTAAGAACAAACCCTGAAAGAAACTATGATTAACTAGGATATTCCTTTAATTGTATGAGCTATTGCTGGGACAATATATTGAAGGCTTAAGTGACCTCGACAATTGATACAAGAAACAAATTTTTAGGGTCAAAGATGAAAGATTTGTGTAACAAGGTAGGTGATGCGAGATACAATGAGGATCTACCAACTTAAGGAGAGAAATAAATTCCATATCCCAAGGAAAATGTAAGGACTTTATGATGGTAATAAGGCCATAAATGAGGAGAAATATAAGAAACCACTCTTGAGAGTAAGATGTAATGCATGGTAAAAAAAGATAAATGAGATCAAATATTACAAAAAAAGCTTTAATTGGAATGTGTGCTTGATTTGCATAAAGTGTAAGAGAATGAGGCCATCCACATTGGAAAGCAAAGTGAAGAAAACCTAAGCCATTAAAAAAATCTTTATCATTAAAGGAAAAATGCTTCGGAAATTAAAAGAGAAATTTCATGAAATTTCAGCTGAGAACGAAGCATAAAGAAACATTTAATAGATAAATGAAATTGACAATGCAAGATGAAGTAATTTTAACAAGATCAAAGGAAATTTCACCTGAAACGCTTATAATACTGAAACATTTTCGTTGATTTACATAAAATTTAACAGAATCATACCACTGAAATCATTAGAAAGGAGAGTAGAGAAAGCCTAATCAAATGAAATAAACCCTTTTCCCCAACTCAGAAAGTCAAATCTGAAACATCGGGATGGTATAGAGTTGTAGTGTAGGGTTAGTTCTTTGTTTGACTATAATATCTAGCTCGGCTATGATAACATTAGTGAGAACACTTTGAATCTATTAGCTATGTCCTTGGCTTTTCCAAGGTAGAAACAAGTATGGCAACACAGGGAAGGACATGATATCAATGGAGTGGACGAGTGGCCAAGTGATGGGCCCATAAATTTATTTATAGAAAATTAATTTCATTAAATGAGGCTCACATAATTTTACGCATTGATGTGGCTCTGAATGGTATTAATATCCTTGGCATGTTCTAACATTATAAACACGTGTCAATCTTTATACATCGCGTGACTATGCCAAACCTCCCTTTTTTAAAAGAACAATGAAAACCATAGTAGGAAATGTTGTGGGTGTACATGGTGAACTCGAATCTCTAAGTGAGTGATCGTGAACATGAAAACCAATTCAGAATCTATTACATTCTCGACAAATGAGTTTATTATGTTTTATCTTAAGCATGAATTCCTTTAGGTAGAAGCACCAAAGCACTACATAACTCACCTACCTCGCGGGATATTCATTTTAGCCCTGCCAGCCAGAGGGTACATGATTTTTCAGCATTCGTCGTCGAAAGCATATAAATGAGGTGAGGTTTTTGAAGGTGTCTTATTGTTCCAGGGCGGTATTTATAAAGGCTTGAGCCATGCTCACGTCATGGATTAGATTCTAGCTCTCTTTACCCGTTGTGGTTTGGTTGTTACGTTTCCTTAGAAGCAAGTTTTGATGTTGTTTATTTGGATGGTTTGTAATTATTGCAAAATTATTTAAATTATTTGCTAATATCAATTACAATGCAAGAAGTGTATTCGTAGATAGAATACAATGTTTTTTATAGGCCGTGAAATGAACTACTAAACATTTTTTTATGCGAAAATACAAATTCCATAACATTTTTTAAGAAAATTATATTTTCTCGATGGGTTTGTTAAGTAAATAACAATTTCTTTACGGGTTTCTCAAATATCACAATTTTAAATATAAGGTTTTTCAAATCTCTTTTTTACACATAAATGTTCTCGTTGATCTAATGAACAAAATACATGTATTTTTTAATTCACACTCACTACAATGTTGTTTATGGGTCTGAAACTAACTACATAATATTTTGTTAGTCAAAAGGACAAATTAATTACATTACATTTTTAAGAAAAATATATTTTCTTCATCAATTTGTTGGCCAAATTACATTTCCTTGTCAGGTTTCTCAAATCTCACAATTTTAACTCTAAGTGTTTCCAAACATCTATTTTTCCACTTCATGTTCTCACTAATCTAGTGAATTGAATTGACTATTTATTTTTATGAGTTGTTTAAGTCTACGTCTTGCAAATTAAAAACATGAAAGAAACCTTACTTGCAAAGTGGAGAACTTTGGCATTCATTCAGTAAGATTTTGAATTTTTTTCAAAATGTATAATCAAACTAAGTTCAATTTTTTGAACTTCAAAAATAGTACATCATAATTTTATTGTATACACATCAATTTAAGTAAGTTAGAAAGAAAATATATTCAACACTTTTTGAATTTAGAAGATAGATTGAATATTGAAACTTCATATTTGTAACAAAAAAAATTTGACTTATGCAGCAAACCGCCTTGCACATTGTCCTATATTGTCAATTGTTGTGGCTTATCAATGTTCCACAGTTGGCTTTTTTCAGACTTCATACTTGCAGCAAAGGAAAGGAACCAGGCAAAGCTTCTTTCTCAAATTTTCTAGCTGAAATTGTGTTGCATTTGAGTTTTTTTTTGCAACATAAGATTGCATTTAGATTTTTTTAAGTGGACCTCAGTTTGGGACGTCGGCGACATCAATGATATTCAACAGTAGCCTTCCCTATAAGAACTTTTACTTATCAAGTAAATTGTTTATAACATATTTACTTTGACAACCACTATTCACATGAAGTTTGATATTTAATTTTACTAGTTGTTTAAATATAATGTATTATGTTTTTTTTCGTAAAAAAAAATGTTGTGAATATAAAGGTAATTTTTGTTAATATAAGTTTTATGTTCTATCTTATCACTAGTTTGACTATAAAATATGGTTCAACAAAGTAATTTCATAGATGTAATTATATCTCGTGAGAATATTCAATCACATTTATTCAAACTAACCAATGATTTCGTGCAATTATGTACACTCATTATTTATGTAATTGCAAATATTTTACAAATGATGTTGTAATATTCTCAAAAAAGTCATCAAGTAACTTCGGCAAACCTTTTAAGTATAATGTATTTCGAAGAGGAAAAATCAATATCAACTTTCAACATGATGAATTCGACTAAAGAATGACCTTAAAATAATAAACAAATATTGAAACCACATTTTAACACAAATTTGGAAAGATTCTAACATTTCAAGCACTAACAATATATAGATGATGCATTTTGAAAAAATTATAATATTTGAACTAGTAAGAGGCACAAATCTTCCCTACTCCCACCCCAACACCTTAAAGGCCTAAACCTAGTTGCTTTGACATTCAAGTATGAATGTATTGAATGTGTGAGAGGCATCATAACCACACATTTGACATTTAATCAAACTAATAAATAAACCAAATTTATAAAAATTAGGAAATATCACCAATTTACCAATACTAAATAACGTTCATAAAATTCCTCATAATCAAATAGAAAAATGTTACTTCACCCATACAAACAAGAAACATTAGTATAACTTCTTTTAAACCACTAAAAGGCCCTTCAATTTCATTACTCTCTCTTCACAAGTTAGTGATTTATATACCAAATCAATGGCCCATGGGTGTGGGCATGTCACTTGAGTATCAACCTTTAAGTTCTAGGAATTTAGTGTGTACAATGCATGATTGCATGATGTGAGTGGATATAGACATACTTTTTTTTGAACATGTCCAATGAGACACTATGGGTGATTATGTGTGTATTTTGGAGCCTTGACACTATAGGAGCATAATTTTCTTATCTTAGAGTCTCATATTTGGATCTTAGTATTATGGGCACTACATAGGTCAATGCTTATCAGTCTGAACCAAAAATACTATTACTTTCTTACTTACATTATTTTGTACAATCCTATTTGGAATTGCTTGTGTGTGTCTATCTATCTATCTATCTATCTATCTATCTCTCTCCCTCTCTCTCTCTCTCTCTCTATATATATATATATTATATATATATATATATATATATATTATATATATATATATAATATATATTATATATATATATAATTTTTAACTCACTTGTGAAAATGACAGTTTTAAAATTCCTCATAATCAAATAGGAAAATGTTACTTCACCCATACAAACAAGAAACATTATTATAATTTCTTTTAAACCACTAAAAGGCCCTTCAATTTCATTACTCTCTCTTCACAAGTTAGTGATTTATATACCAAATCAATGGCCCATGGATGTGGGCATGTCACTTGAGTATCAACCTTTAAGTTCTAGGAACTTAGTGTGTACAATGCATGATTGCATGATGTGAGTGGATATAGACATAATTTTTTTCGAACATGTCCAGTGAGACACTATGGGTAATTATGTACGTATTTTGGAGCCTTGACGCTATAGGAGCATTTTTTTCTTATCTTAGAGTCTCATATTTGGATCTTAGTATTATGGGCACCACATAGGTCAATGCTTATCAAAGTCTAAACCAAAAATACTATTACTTACCTACTTACATTATTTTGTACAATCCTATTTGGAATTGCTTGTGTGTGTCTATATATATATATAATATGTAACTCACTTGTGAAAATGACAGTTTTAAAATTAATCATAAAAATAACAAATAGGAAAATGTTACTTCACCCATACAAACAAGAAACATTAGTATAATTTCTTTTAAACCACTAAAAGGCCCTTCAATTTCATTACTCTCTCTTCACAAGTTAGTGATTTATATACCAAATCAATGGCCCATGGATGTGGGCATGTCACTTGAGTATCAACCTTTAAGATCTAGGAACTTAGTGTGTACAATGCATGATTGCATGATGTGAGTGGATATAGACATAATTTTTTTCGAACATCTCCAATGAGACACTATGGGTAATTATGTACGTATTTTGGAGCCTTGACACTATAGGAGCATTTTTTTCTTATCTTAGAGTCTCATATTTGGATCTTAGTATTGTGGGCACCACATAGGTCAATGCTTATGAGAGTGTGAACCAAAAATACTATTATATATATATAATATAAGATATATATATGAAACTTTAACTCACTTGTGAAAATGACATTTTTAAAATTAAGGTTCATAAAAATGACAATTTTAAAATAAGGTTCATAAAATTCCTCATAATCAAATAGAAAAATGTTACTTCACCCATACAAACAAGAAACATTAGTATAATTTCTTTTAAACCACTAAAAGGCCCTTCAATTTCATTACTCTCTCTTCAAAAGTTAGTGATTTATATCCCAAATCAATGGCCCATGGGTGTGGCCATGTCACTTGAGTATCAACCTTTAAGTTCTAGGAATTTAGTGTTTACAATGCATGATTGCATGATGTGAGTGGATATAGACATAATTTTTTTCGAACATGTCCAATGAGACACTATGGGTGATTATGTGCGTATTTTGGAGCCTTGACACTATAGGAGCATTTTTTTCTTATCTTAGAGTCTCATATTTGGATCTTAGTATTGTGGGCACCACATAGGTCAATGCTTATGAGAGTCTGAACCAAAAATAATATTACCTTCTTACTTACATTATTTTGTACAATCCTATTTGGAATTGCTTGTGTGTGTCTTTGTGTGTGTCTATATATATATATTGAATTTTTAACTCACTTGTGAAAATGACAGTTCTAAAATTAAGTAAATGTCATCATTTTTGTGCACATTTTAAAATGGTCGATATTTGACACTTAAGTAAAATATGGATAAATTCCCATCAAATTTAGCCCCTGTATGTAATAATGTATGGAACCGTCTTTTACATTTACTTATTTTGAAAAATACTTTTATAAAGGAACTAAACATAAATCACTTAAATTTTTATAGATACGTAACTTAGCTTTAATGCTTATATATTTGAAAAGGTTCATTTATTTCTGGATAACTTCTCTAATAACACAAATCTTGTGGCACACGGATCACTCATTGTCACCAATTTCTGAGCAAATTAATGATGTAGGCTAGAAATTCTATATAACTATACATGGAAACATTTTCCCATTATTTTAAGATGTTGAAAAATATTTAAAATATGAAAAAGGATAATTATTTGTATTTAAACACTTATCCTTTTAACCTATCATAAATTTATCTTAATTTCATATTTTGCTAAATCTATGAGGAATTAAACGTGCAAAAATTTAAAAACGTTTGAACTTTTAGATATTTGATCCCTCTCAACCTATGCCAGATCCTAGTTTAAATGGGTTTATGCTAGGTATGCCTAGATACTTATTCCATATTAAAAGTTGGAAGATTAACCTCTCTTTTAATCCAAATAATGAAATAGGATTGGGATAATCTTATATATACCTTTTTCTTGCACACACAAACACACAAAAAGTGGTAGTTATGTTTATCTTCAATGAATTACTTAAATACAAACTTTAAAATATGAATTTATACATTGAGTCTCTAATTGACTAGTTACTAATGTTATAGATGGCATCACCATGTACAACATCTCTAGACCAATAAGGGAAAGGCAATTTCAATTCCATGGAAACCTTAAATCTACAATAGATTCTATCATAGGTCTAATGCATTTATGGGGCATCTAATGTACACATGCATTTCACTAGTATATACTATTATGAAAAATAATCCATGATTTTTAAATAATTCCGTGGTATATAATTGGCACTAAAACTAACCCATATCTTGTAAGTATGCAAAGAAAAGGGTAAATTTGCATGTCCAATTTATTGTCCTAGAATGAAATATTGTCATTCAAGGTGCTTACACAAGAATGTTTTTGATGAGTACAACCACTCCGTCTCTAAGAACCATATGTATAAAACTATTGAAAATTATATTTTCAATAGGAAAGAAGAGACTAGAATAAAACAAAACAGAATGACTCCTTAACTATGGAAGTTGGAATATAATATAAATCATCAAGTAAGAAATTGGTTTATGTAGCATATATAATGTTCTACAAGTTTTATATCTATTCTATTTCATGTATGTAATTGTTATTATTATGATTTCATTTTCATTTCATCAAGGATGTCAAGGTGTTAATGGAGTTCCAAAAGGAATGAAAATTTACAATGTAGAATTTAGTAGGTTGCGCTACTATAAAAGTGTACAAATGGATCATTTGTTTTGGAGCAATGCATATTGGGAAGAATGTAGCAAAAACATTACTGAGAATATTTGATGGAAGGAATGATAAGGAAATGAATTCAAAATTTTTAATGATTTTGAGTAAGGCAATCTGCTGTGAAATATGTGATTGATTACATGGTGATGAACAATGAGATACACTTCCATGGTTCTTTACAGAGAAAAAACAACATTGTAAAAGAGTTCATTCATAAAATTTAATTTCCTGTGATAATTTCTTCAAACTTATATAATATCTTAATAGTTATCACTCCAAAATTTCCAAGGGTTCTTCAATGTGTTAAAAAGAAATATCAGAGGTAACTACAAACCTACTTTGGATCTTAGGATCTAGCCTTCCTAAACTCAGACAGGGATCTCTCTATATGATTTAATTTTGTTTTCTTATAGGATTTTAGGCTAGTTATGTATGTTTGATTTGGGTTGGTTTTG
>APFE030940218.1:0-96427 GCA_000404065.3 Pinus taeda
AGTGCAGTTCATTGAAGAAGCTCCTTTCTCTTCTATTCAGCTCAGATATGATCAAATCTTAAAACTAGAAGAAGAAAGAGAAAAGGCCAAAGATACCCATGCCAAACATCAACAAATCATCAAAGCAGCTTTTGATTCAGTCTCATCAGGGTCAAAACAATTCCAAGTTGGCGATTTAGTTCTGAAATGGGATAAAGGCCATGAGGACAAAGGCAAACACACCAAGTTCCAAAAGTTGTCGCTTGGACCATTTCAGATTTGTGAGAAAGTAGGCCATTCAACCTTTATATTACAAGATTTAGCAGGTTTGAGGGAGTCTCTCCCTGTAAATGGCCTCATCCTAAAAAAGTTCTTCAATTGAGAAGGTGACCCCTTCTCCTTTTATTTCCATAGGATTTTATAGTTTGTAGGTTTTTCTTTTTAGGAAATAAAGTTTAAAGGCATCTTCCATTGACCTTTCACTATGTTTGAAAAGTTGTCTCGCGGAAGTATCATGAGTATTTGCTTTCAAACAATAGAACTTTCAACCGAAAGAGATAATTCTTGGGAAATTAGGTATCATTGTATTCTGAAACCACAATTTAAGTTTGGTGAACTCCTCCTAAAGCATAAAAGTAATGTGAGTCATTTTCTGTTTTCAAATTGGTCTCAAAAGGTTATCAATATCAAAGATAGAAGTCAATTCATTATCAGCATCTTCAACTCTTAACCTGTCATCCATTAATTCTCAAGGAAGAGATTGTCCACCCCATTCATTAAAGATTATGATTTTTCAGAGTGTAATTCTAAAATATAAAGATATTAAAGATAAGAGGTCTTATTACAAGCCTGCTTACCATGTTCATAGGGAAATAGCTTAACTAACATTACCAATACTGCATACCAAAACAGGGTAATGGCTTGAAATTTCAAGACAAGGAGTCTCATCACGAGCTAGCTTGTTCAGTTAGACTACTACCAGTGAGTGGCATTGTCAATAGCTGGCCACCAAACCAGGGCAATGGCTTTTTATCCTGTCAATAACAGAAAAAAGAAAGATGAACAAAATATGAAAACATGTTTTGAATTCATTCTGATAATCACACTCTTAATTGGATGGGACAATGGACATTTACATGGTTAAAAGGTATCCCTGTCGAGACTATAAATGTTTGCTGGTAGCAGAGGCTCTACCTATGACAGACGAGTTTACTATAAAGGCTGATTTCGAGAGATCTTTCTATTTTTATCATTATAAACTAATAAAGGCCTATTTGAGACTTAAAATATGCTTATTTCAAGTTAGCAAAGGGAGGAAGTTAGCAAAATTACTTTCATGATATTAAGAATGCATAAATATCTAGTTATATCAGAATGTTCCCTTGTAGTTGAAACTCTATTTCAAAAAGTTTAAGTATTTTTGATTTTTTCAGAGATAACTAGTTCTTCCAGTGAATCGCCAATTGTTGTGCTCTGCAATTAACCCCCCATTTCATATTATTTTTATTCATAAAACATTAAAATGTGAAATGGGTCCCTTCAAAATAAAGATGATATCACTACTTTTGTTTAAAAGTCTGATAATCAAATGAGCACTTTATAAAACCCTTTTAAACAATATTCATTTAAAAGAAATAAAGCAAATCTTCGTCATTGCAATAAAGCGATTGCAAGATCGCATATCGCAATGACATAAGGCACATATATAAATGGCACAAGGTTTTCCGCCGATGCGATATCGCATTCGGCGATCGGCGATCGACGATATCCAATGCACAACCAAAAACGCCCCATACCATTACCCCGATGTGATGATCTATCGGTGTTTGGCGATCGGTGGGTCCCCTTTGTTTGAGTCTCAATGCACATAAGCCTTTCGCCGATGCGATATCGCATTCGGTGATCGGCGATACTCGATGCACATTGTTAAGGCAGACTTGTTATAACCACCGATGCGATGCGATAAGGCACGATTTTCAATAGAAAGCCGTTAAAGTGATTGGAAAGCTAATTTTACTCATATTTAAGGCATAATCACTTCCGCTCAGCCGCCAATACGTCCATTGCATGCTTAAGGAGATTTCTCGACCGAATAATGATATAATGGGCATTTATAAGGTGGCAGGTTTTATACGGCCAATTAATGGATTGATGTCTTAAAATATTTCCATAGATTATCTCCGCGCCCGTTTTAAAAGCCAAATATATTGCTGCGCATCTATTCATTTGTTATCAATTGCAAGTTTTTATCGCTATCTCTCTGTTTTATGCGCAATTGCCTCTCTGTACAGAATCCATTCATAGACAGGAGTTCGGTCATGATGGGTAAGAAGTCTAAGAAGACTGCGGGTGCTTCCAATCCACCAGTCGCAGGACAAGCCGCTGCAAATAGCAAGAAAGGCCTAATATCTGATACAACATGCATAGGCCTCACCAGAGTAACTTGGCAAGGCACTTATGACTTAATTGAGGCCGAGAAACCAAAGCAGACGATAGAAGAGGCTACCGCAGATTCATTACAGAAGTCGGACTGCACTCTCAAGGATTTGGCTGATTCTTTCCTCCACAGGATAGCAGCCAGGGAGCAAATTCTCCCATATACAGATGTTGTGCGATGGGCGATTGAAGAAATCCCCATCATGGACAGAACTTTTAGCACAAGAGATGGGAGGATTTTCGGATCGTTCAAGGCAGAAGACTTGAGGCAAATGTATCATTTACCCGAGCCAGAGAAGATATACAACAGCGCCTTCCTGGAGAAGTTTGCGAGCGAAAATGAGATTGAGTCCGAACCTATCAAGGATTGGAGGCAAAATCTGAATAAACACAAGCATGAATCTTCTGGTAAGTACTCGGTCGATTCTTTGGCTTCTCCTTATTGCTATGTGGGTATAATGATGTGTAGATTATGGGGTTTACACAACTCTGCTAGTTTTACCATCGAAATGGTTCCTCTTATGGAGGTAGCAGTAAACAACATAATTATGGATTGGGCTACTATCCTTTCGGATAAACTAGCAGTAGCTCTTCGTGACTTTAGGAATAAGACTATAGTCACTGAAAGGAAAATTCCCCCATTCTACTATAGTGCATATATCCTAGATACCTTATGTTTCAATTCCGAAATTCCCTGTTCTTGGTTGGAGATGGATTGCACAGGACCCCTCTCCCATTCATATATATGACCAAAAGTTGTGGAAGTCATCCTATAAAAACCACTTGTATCAAATCTGTAATGGCTTCATGGTTCCCAGTTATTATTCAATTTTTGATAAACCCATTTCAAAGATTTCCTACCTAGCCTCCTTTGATTTGCCAGCAGTGGCTAATTGGTTTGGAGAAGAGCATTTTACCTATATCAGAGTCTTCGGTAGCCAAGCCAATCCTCATGTCCTCCCTTTATATGTTCCTGATAAATTGTTAGCAAGGGAAATTGCATATCAGATTACAGCTGAGAGTACTACACAGACTCTCAAAAAGGAAAAGAAAAAAGGTTGGCCCACTTTTCCCTTAAGGTGTGGTGTCTTTACCTTGCATGATCTCAAACATGCGGAGAAGGAGGCCACAAAGATCTAATCTTTAGCTCTGGCTACAATCCCGAATAGGGCATTTGACCCAAAGCGAGTTGCCCATGCCGCATTGGAAGATGCCAAATTAACAACGTTTAAACATCAAGAAGATATGTTCGATGACATGTTCTCTTCAAGTGAAACAATAGGTCAATCCAAAGAACTCGCCAAGATGAAATACAATGATGAAGGGTTAACTGAGTTTAATAAACTTAGAGAGCAGAGGTTGCAAACTCTGCCTCTAGATTTATTAGCGCTAACCCCAGCGGCATCATCAAGCGAGCCTGGTCAACAACAGAGAAAGGAAACTCCTGCTATAACAAAAGATCATAATAAGGAGCAAGAGGAACAACAGAGGAAAGATCAAGAAGAAAAGCAGAAAAAGGAACAGGAAGAATGGCTAAAGAAAGAGCATGAGGATAAACAGCGAAAGGAACAGGAGGAGCAACAGAAGAGAAAGCAGGAGAAATTACAGAAGGAGTCTCAAACTAAACAGACCACCACCGATACCAATATAGGTACTATCACAGACCCTGAATTGCTACAGGAATGGCAGCAATTCGATTCTATCATCAGTGGAGGAAAAGGCTCAAAAAGTACAGACACTCCTAAGACCAGCGATATGGAAGATGATACTTCATCTCAGGTTCTAAGTGGAACCAGCGGCCCACCTAAATCTAAAGATATTGAGATAATTCCGAAAGATCCCAGCAATCAAATCATTCTACAAGTAGAAGATATTCCTCCATTGGATGTTCTACAGCCCAAGGCATAGAGCAGTGGTAAAGCGATCGAGGAAAAGATGAAGGCTTGATCAACCTTCTATCTTTCCAGAGCAAACGATCACGGGTAATGTAGTATGGAAGGAGAAACTAGACCCCTCCAATGATCTAACTAAATTGTCACAGTACGCTGGAGCCTATTCAGTAGCAACAATCGACAAAGCATTGGAGGTAAGTCTTTTATTAAATACTAAAGACCAAGAAATATCCACATTACAGACAGAATTGGCCGAAACAAAGCAGAGAGAAGCGCAAGCAGAGGAGCGGTTAGTGACACAACAGCAGAAGGCAGCGCAAGCAGAAGAACAGTTGTTGGCACAACAACAAATGAATAATCAATTGGCCCAGCAATTGGAAGCAGAGAAGCAAAGGATTGACCATGCTGCGATCCAGAAACAGAACGAATTAACGGAGGCATTGGAAAAGTTGAAAACGGCGAACGAGCAAATGGTGAAGACCAAGGATGAACAAATCACTCAAATGACATCACATCTAGAAAAGATAAAGGAGCTTCGCAGGTGACAGAGTTCAGAAAAGAAGCATCATTGATAAACAATGCGCTAATATCTCAAGTTAAACTCTTATGTCAACAGATCGCTCAAGCGGAGCCACTATGCGAATTAACTACATCCATAAATGAGCAGGGAGAGAAAGCTATGGATGATTTAAACCAAGCCGATGAGGCTATTACTGCACATCATGAATGGAAAGATTCAAATTCGGGAAAAACAACTAATTTGCCCAGGATACTTGAAGTTCATAAAGATATACTTTTCACAGAATGGCACACTCAGGTGTTGAAGGCAGAGAGATCCGCTTCAAGATGTATATTAACTTGTAGCAATTTAGTTGATTTAGTTAACAACACTCTCTACTTAGCAAATATGATTTCCCAGTGTACACCAGGAAAGATTACAACAACAACTGCATTGGAGCAATCATGTTATCCTGAGCTAGAAGAAAGAGGAAGATTAATCGTCGGGATTAATAGTTTAAACATGGAAGCATATTGACACTTCTTGGTTAAGCCTCATATAGAAAGAGCCGCCCTGAAATGTTTAACAAATGCCATCGAGTGTATGATTCCCGACATTCAAGATGCCACTTATGCTGCCTAGCTCAGTTTGCGCCTCAACAAACCTCCGGAAATTGAGCCAATGCTTGCCATTAATCAGCTCAGATTCAAAGGAAAGCAGCCGACTCAATGAATCATCCTCCAGCTCCCCAGATCGCCAGCCAAAATAGGAACAAAAGTTATTGATATCAGTTTAAGTAGAATTTCTGTTTAATAGATATTTAGATTAGTATTGTATTTATAGACCCTTTGATGTTTTTAGAAAGGGTCATAAAATTTTTTAAGAGACTTAACGGACTAAAGTTTGCACTACTATGCTTCAGCCCATATTCTTTTATGAAACTCGACCAGTTGTTCTTACTTTAATGAAGAAATTTCTTTATACAATTGTGCACTATTGTCGTTGATTGAAGAATGTTTATGTGTTAAGGGAAGAACTACACATAGCGATTGATATCTGGGACTGGCAAGCAGCTCATATGGTATTTCTATCTGTGTCTGAAGTCATTCTATTTATATGAATTGTTATGTAATTATTCTTGCTATCATTGATTATATGCATGCACTACAACAGCAGATCTTATTCATTCCACTATTGGGTGTTTAGCGATGTGCCTTTGATTTTAAATCATGTGTATGATAATGATATAAATGTATAAAGTGTGGTAATTTCGCTTAAATCGCTCTGCTTAACTATTTAAGCACAGCAATCTTAAATGATTTAATATCTATGTCGTGAAGACATAGTCATCTATATGCTTTTCTTTTAGACATAGAGCATCAAAAGCTACGCTTTAGAGCTCAAGAGATTCCCAGGATAGTTTCATTTACTTATATTTCTGTCAATAGTTTTAGCCTTTCGCTCACCACTAGTGTTATCTATAAATCATTCACTCATCCCATTTATCTATTTCTGGGAAACTGGTCCCATTACCCCCAGTCGGAGCCACTACCCCAAACGGAAAAGGAGCTGCACTAAGGTCCGGACCAGGTGGTTTCCCCAATGTTGTTGCAGCAATTTTCGAGGCATCAACAGGTGCGTGACCCGACCCGGTGAAGGGCGAGCACAACCAAACGACAGTTTGGGTAGGTTGCACTGTGGTGTAGGCCAAGTGTGAAAATTGACTGTTTATGTGAGCAGGAAGTTGGGGTTCCTCTGCAAGTGTTGATTTTGTATAAAATGAATATTGTCATTATTATTGTGGGCAGACTCATCTTCAAGGAGTTTCCCCTTTCGTTATATTTCCGCTGTGCATATGTGTTAAAATAATAATGATGATGAAAGATATGTAAATGTATGTTTTCCACTGTGCTTATGAATGTTATACCTAGAAAGTGAAAAATAAACTATGTATGGAATGTTAAGAGTAGTCCACACTTGAAAGTATTAGTGAAAAGAAATCAAGCGGTGGTGCCACACCTCCCTTCGATCGGTTGGAAGACTACCGCCATGGTAGGGACGTGACACATAAGGAGGTGAACCAAAAAGTTATGTTAAATAAAAATAGCCACTCGCATAAAAATAAATTTTCGCATCACAAAATTTTAAATGAATGCATAAGGATTTTGATATATGTGATATCGCATCGCATTTTTATTTCACATGCATTTTTATTTCGCAGTTTTTTATTTCGGCATGATTCAAATTGAGATTTTGGAAGCAAGGAGATGATGTAGAGTGGGGCCCAATTGAAATGAACTATACCCACTTTGCAATTTTGATATTTTGGGTTTGGCAATTTGTTTTAAAATAAGAAGTTGGAATAAATTACCGAGATTCCGAAAACACGTTTTTAACTGTTCTACAATTTGGATGGGTCATTTTGTAGGACCATTAGTGAAAGATGATAAAATTGAAAAATATTAGCTAGGGATTAATATTTACAATGAATGACTATTTTAATTGCAAGAATTCAAATAATAGAACATTTTTTAACCTAGGTGACAGAAATGATCAAAATTCAAAGGTGTGTCTTTTGCAAACCGGTTAACCAAATGAGGCAGAACAAGTATCGATGGAAATCTTGCTTGAAAGTGAGCTTAATGAAACAACCAAAATATAAATCTGACAAAAATGGAAAATGGAAAAATTATAGGACAACTAAGTGAACGAGAATCATGAAAGGTGTTTTGCAAAAAAATAATGTAAATGGTCCCCATTATTTGAAGTAAATGAATGGAAAATGGGGGGTGTTAAGTTTTTCTACAACAATGGTGACACAGTTGAAAGAACTAGTTATCTTTGGTTAAAGGTAATGGATTTTAATTTACCTAAAGGTTAAAAATAATGGAGTTCACGAAATCGTCTAAGAATAAAAAAATTTCATGGGTTCCATATAAATAGATTAATCAATATTAGTTTGAAAATATAACTTATCAAAGTATATTTTAGTAAAAGTCATGAATCCAAATTTGAGAAACTTTTATTACCTCGTATGAGAAATACAAGAAGGTACAATAGGAGTTTTTAATAAATCATATATCCATTGTTATGAATATTTTTTGGCATCGCTTTGCTGCCAGTGAGCCTGAACAATACCAGGTGAAGTTGCCTTTTATGCCATACAAGCCTAGCCCCACTACCAATGAGTGTTCATAGCCCTGACAAGTTTACTTATATTTCCCATGGTTCCTCTTTTAATCACCTTTTTGATAAATGCATTTTGAAAACTTTTAGATTATGATGCATTTGAGTGAAAGAGGTGGGATGTTAATAGAGATTTACGTTAATGGATATAATACTTCCAAAATGTTGACTCCAAATTCTTTTATTGTGACTATCAATCAAAGGCTTTTATGTGGAGGGATGGGAGGGATCCATTGTGCTAAACTCAAATAATTTTTCCTTGAAGAGGTAAACTATATTACTTATTAAGGATGTGTGTTCCTCCATGAAAAATATTTAAAGCAAGATGGTTTTATGCTTCCATAAAGATATGCTTTTAATGATAAATGGAATTCACTGAAATAGATAGAGTTAAAATATTTTCCTATGTATTCCCACCATTGTTGGGTGAGGAAATGGTATTTCACATAAATCATGGCAGAGTCCCCAAAATCAAACCATAACTGAAAGAAAAAGGAAAATAACTCGAAACTAAAGTATTAAAAGAAATTAGTAAACTCTTAAAAAATGTAAAAATGAAGAAAGTGAAAGTTCAAAGAAAAATCTAAATTTAAAAGAACAAACCCCAATAAGACTACTTATATGAAAGTCTCAACAAAAGGAAGTAAAATAAGATAATCATGTGAACATTGTTTGTTATGTTCAAATTTTTTATTTTTTTTAATCTTGTAGAGTTATAAGAAATGAGGCTCTCAAAATGTAGAGGGTGAATAGCAGTGATGATAGATAATATGCTAAATGATAAGTCTATGTCTTGAATTGGGGCTTCTATGATCCATATCAAGTTTGAGAAAAACATTTCAGCATCAACATAATTATACATTTGTCGACGCGTTTCAAACCAGCGAGTGTTGTTCATCATCAGGATAATTTGAAAAATAAGATCATGGTTGCATGTTGAATGGGGAGAGCAGATCTTCCAATGGCTAGGTTTGACTGGAAAATGGCTATATCGGGCTAGACTAGACCAACGACTATATTTGACCATGAAACAACTAAATTTGATTAGCCAACTGGACTTGACCAAGGGATGGGGACAATGACTAATATTATATTTGATAAAGTACTTTAATTATAATAATATTATTAGATAAATAGTTATTAAATGTATTATTAGTGTTTAATATCAATATAATAAATATAATATTTTTTAATGTTCTGAATGCCTTTAAAGTCTAAAATGATAAACTTATGAAATGTTTTATATGAATATTATTTAATACTTTTATATTCGTCTTGTTTATTATTTAAGTAATATGTTAACCATATTTGTGTTAAAAAATAATAAATCTAGGAAAAAATTAATAGATCTCAGGGATTATTAATATTAGTAATAGTATGGATTTATTATTATTCTTAATATAATAAATATTATAAAATTAATTAATTATCTCATAAATTATATTATTATTATTATTATTATATTTTAATAATAGTATTATTCTTATTCTTATTATTATTAATGGTTTGGGTAACTTATTAATAGAAAGTAATTAGTTAAGGTATCTAATGTAAACTTGAACTTTCTACTTAAATCTAAATTTTAGATCAATAACCATAGATAATTTTAACTCATTAAGTTAGTTATCTAATGGACCATCTAAAAATATAAGGAAAAGAAAATGAGGGAGATTTATAAAAGGACCAAAAAATAAAAGAGGAACTCAGAAAACATGTTAGCTAAAAATTTTACTACTTGATAATTAGGAAAAGGGAAAGGATTTTTATGAATAGAAAATTAGTTCAAATCATTAATTCAGGCGGGGTGAAAGAAGCCAGGTCACTGAAAAAATAAAAGAAATGAAAAAAATGGAAACAACAACCAACCAGAAGGCGAGGGGGAAGAAATTACTAGGAAGAGAGGGCATGGATCCAGCAACCACTGATTTTCCAGCCATCATCTCTATTGAGATTGCTCGACCTTTTTTCAATCTCAATGGCTTCCCTAAATTTCCAATGATGAAATTGCTCAACCTTAGCAATAAAACTAGCATCCTAAATACAAACGTGATGTTTATTCTTCTCCGCATGTTATGCCAGTGTGGAAGACTAGGTCATCCCATGTTTTAGGTCTGCTGAGTGCTCATTAATCCTTTGATTAATAGAGCACCTAGTATTGCCAATATAGGGGGTCCCACAGGAATAGGAAATAATATAAACACCCTTCAAGTCCTTAGTCTTGACAGGATCCTTTACCAATCATAGGGAATTAGGAATGGTGTTAAGGGGTCTAAAGGTTGAGGGAACATTATGCATCCTAAGAATCCTTCTAATCTTATCAATGGTCCCTTGGATAAAAGGTAGATGGACCCTTGAGACTCAAGCTTTAGGGTCTTTCTTACTAGAAGAATTCTTGTTGGCTTTAATGAAAGCCATCTGACCAAGGTGTCTGCTATAACCGTTATTAACAAATACATTAAGGAGATGGGCTTTCTCTTTATCAAAACTCTTTTCATCAGAGATTTTTAGTGCACGAGTATAAAGTGTGTTGAGAATGCCCAACTTTTGAGCAAGGAAATGATGGGAAATGGCAATGGGAAATGGCATGAATATACTGCTCAGTATGTGTTTTATTCTGAAACAATTGGTGGGAGAAGGAACTGTCATTATTCTCGAATTAAGAATATCAAGGAAAGGAAGGCATCCATTGACTTCTTGTTCCATGGTGAACTTAATGGTGGAGGATTGACTATTGAGATGCTTGAAGAAGAGATCCAATTCATCTTGGCCATGAGACCAGATGACATTTGTGTCATCTACAAATATTTTCCAAAGTTTGGGTTAGAGACGGGTTGAGGCAAAAGCCTTGGATTCAAAATCTTCTATAGAAATATTAGCAACAACAAGGGATAAGGGGGATCCCATGGCAACACCACAAGTCTGATGAAATAACTCACCTTCGAAGCTTAAAAAAGTGGAAGTGAGATAGATCTCAACTAACCGAGTGGTATCAGGGTCCGTGAGTCATTTTATAACCTCCATGGCCTCCTTTATAGGAGTGCAGGTGTAAAGGGAGACTACATCAAAACCCACAAGAATGTCCCCGGGGTCAAGCTTTATGCCCTTAAGCTCTTTAAGAAAGGATGCAGAGTCTTTGACGAAAGACTCCATAAGGCCAACTAAGGGTTTAAGCTTCAAGGCAATGTATTTAGTGAGAAGGTAGGTAGGACTACCAATGGTGTTGACAATGGGCCTTAGGGGATTCCCCTCCTTGCGAATCTTTGGAAGTCCATAGATCCTTGGAGTAATGGGACTACTCTCAATGAGTTTATGGAAAAAGGAACCCATAGATCTATTGGACTTAATGGGAAGATCCACAGTCCTAGAGATCTTTTTTAGGGGGTTATTGGAAAGATTTTTATAGCTTCCACTATTATGCAAATGATCTAACATCTTCTGGCGATAATCCTCTTTGTTGAGGATGACAGTAGCCCCTCCTTTGTCGGATTTTAGAACCACAGCATCTTTATTCTAGTTTAAGGATCTAAGTCCATCAAATTCCTCCTTGCTGGTGTTGCTGCTAGGGGGATTTGACTTCCTAAGGACAACATAACAATCTTGTCTAACAGTGTTCTTAATATTATCGGGTAAGCCCTTAATCCTGAATTCTACGTCAAAAATAATGTCTTCTACTAGGATCTTCTTAGCAGCCAAGGAAAAATTTAAACCTTTACCCAGAAGATTAAAAATAGAAGGGGGGAAGGAGAAACTAGAAAGATTGATAACCTTATTATTTATAGAGGGAGGGGAAAGATTATAGTTATTATTATTATCATAACAATCTTTATAATTACAATGATTCTTATTGGCTGAATCATAATTAATCATATAATCTTTGTTTTTATCAACATTGTTATCCTTATAATCATTATTATATTTTAAACTATCAGTGCTATTAATAATTGATAAATTATTATTATTATTATTATTAATTGATATATTATTATTATTATTATTGACATGTAATTTTCATGATTGGGTGAATATAATGTAAATAGATAAATAAATAATATGAACAGTCATCGGAAGATGAAGTGAACAGTCTATCGCTCACGTATATAATGAATACCTACCTGAAGAAATAAAAACGAATCAATTTTTGGTTGAGGAGTTACTGCCTGGTCTCACATGGTATTAGAGCCAGCACCTTCTTTTAGTTTCCCTCTGCTTTGTAACTCCCTCCTGCATATTCGACTTATATTCTGCACATGTTCTGCAAGTTGACATCTCTGTCATATCCCTAAGAAATCTCATTCATTGTTTAATGTATTCGTTGAAGTGTGTTACCTCTTGAAGGAGTTGATTCGTTGTGCATTCCATTCACTGTAAGTTATACGCATGTATTTATTGTGAGTTTCAACCCACGACCTGCGCTTTACAATTACTCCGCCTTACTAATGTGAGGTTAAACTCTCTCATAACTTCCCTGTACTTGACAGTGGCATCGAATCGTCTCAATGCGATGGGACCACTCCATCTCTATACTCGTTTCTGCTCCCCATATTTGTCACTATATCAATTTCTGTCCACCTCCATATAAACGTTGTTTCATATATGATTTAAATTTCAAAAGGGAATTCTCTCCATATAGGGCTTTGTACTGTCTTTGTCTTTAATGAAAATATAAAACATAGATCAACTATGCATTCTCAAAAGATTTCAAATCTCTTCCTCGTCATTTTTTTCCGCAACGTTCTTGAATTGTTTTACATCAAAAGGCATCAAAAGGCAACAAAGCTATCTAAATTTGGTCTTCACCAATCTAATCTCAACGTATATACCATAAAACTTCAATACAATTCCATGTGTTAAACACATTCAACGTGTGGCTATTAACACATTTTACATGCCAAAAAGTCCAACGCATATACCAAAAAACTTCAAAGTATATGCCAATGTTATGTGAAAAACTTCAAAGTATATACTAGCATCATTCATGTGGCAAACTCAGGCGCCTTTTCCATGTTTTTTTGAACCTGTTTCGTTTGGTCCTCCCCATTGTCCGAGATAAACTTTCTAGTCTCAGGAATAATACCTAATACACCAGAAACAAATATAAGATTGTTAGCTTTAATTGCTTGAGAATAGGGACTCAATACTACTGGTGCCTTGTCCGTTCGTACACCCCCCTTCAAATTAGCAGCGTGAACCATACAACGAGCTGCTCTGATCCATGCAAAAGGCTTGCGATGGCAGCTGCCATGGTGTAATACTGCAGTCAGACAACAGAAACCTGCTACTTCCTATGTTAATATTGCAAGGGCTTATTTGTAAAACTTTGTGAGAGGGTCGTCATTAGGCTAGCGTTAAAAAATACCAGGAGGGAGCAGCGTAAATGAAGAGGTAATTTGCCATATTTCATCATTTTCAACTACCTTTGAAGCCTTACAAAAGCTGAAAGAACTCTATGACTCACATTCTGCACTTGAAGTTGTTCAACTCATGATTAAACTCTTCACTCTTGAACTACAAAATAATGATCCTCTTACTCTTCAATTTGATGTCATGTTTATAATGCATGATATGAAATCCACTAAGGTTGAATTGGATATTCCTCTTATTGATTTTCTCAAGGCACTTTATCCTATTTACTCCAATTATCTTGAGTCATTGCAAGCAAATGGAAATATCAAATATATCACCTTTGACTCTCTTGTGAAAAAGTTTGCTGAAAGAGAGAAAGCATTTGGAAAGAAGACAACCCCTGAACCTTCTGAAGAGGCTGTGTTCCTTGCTCAGAAAGAAAAGCATCCTACTCAATATTCTTCAAGAGGAAGAGGTGGTTGAAGAGGAAGAGGAAGATTTTTCAAAGGCAGTGGTGTAGACATTCTCAGGGAGAAAAGGAGGATTTGCACTGCATTCGCTGCAAAAGAAATGGATCGCATGATGAATCTACATGCAAGCTACCATGGGACAAAATTGAGAAGAAAAGAAACCAACAGAAAGGTAAAACTGATGATACAGACAAAGTTAAAGCACTTGAATCCACCCACTATGTTGTGGCACAATGTAACATTGGAGTAAGTGAAGATTTATTTAATGCTTCACTCGCTTCTTGGAAAAATGATTGGTTTCTTGATTCAAGAGCAACCTACCACATGACTCATAGAAAAGATTTTTTTTGAAGAATTTACTGACAATGTTGATGGAACAGTATACTTTGCAGACTAATAAAAAATCAAGCCATCAAGGCTTGGCACAATCAGGCTTAAATTGCCTTGTCTTCTAGAATTTCTTTTGCATCATGTTCTATATCTCCCACAGCTCAAGAGAAACTTGTTGTCCTTGGTCCACATCCGCTAGCAAGGTCACTCCATTCATATGTTTGCTGGCAAGCTTGAGGTAAGAAAAGCATCTGACCACTCACTTGTCATGAGGGGAATAGAAGAAGAAAGGCTTCTCAAGCTACAAGGAACCTCTGCTCATGCACAACATTTCTCATACAATTTTGATCATGAAGAAGTTACACTTCAATCAAGTTTATTATGGCATGCTATATTTGTACATTTGAACTATGACAGTCTCTGCTTGTTGAATAAAAATGGTGTTGCTGGTTTGCCTACAATTCCTAGGAAATTTAAGCAATGTGATGCTTGTATTCTAGGAAAGCATAGCAAACCGTATTTTCATGATTCATATTCAAGAGCAAATAGAAAACTTGAACTCATTCATTCAGATTTATGTGGTTCAATGCATGTTCCTTCTACAAATGGAAATAAATATATGATGACATTTATTGATGACTACACCAGAATGTGTTGGGTTTATTTATTGAAGAACAAATTTGATGCTTTTCAAACATTCAAGAATTTTCATAAATGGATTGATAATGATGCAAAATCTCATATTGCGTTTATTCGCACTGATAATGGAAAAGAATACACATCAAATGAATTTGAAAATTATCTTCGCCAACATGGGATCAAACATCAAATAATTGTGCCTTATAATCCCGAACAGAATGGTGTAGCTAAAAAAATGAATAGGACAATCTTAAATATGGTACAATCCATGCTCTTCTTCAAAAAAAGTAAAAATAATGTTTTGGGCTGATGCTATTCTATGTGCTGCATATATAAAGAATAGATGTCCATCTAATGCTATTAGAAACAAGACTCCTTATGAAATGTGGTATGGACATGTTCCTTCAGTAAAGCATCTCAGGGTCTTTAGTTCCTCCTGTTATGCCTTGATATCAAAGGTACATAGAAACAAACTTGGTGCTATAAGTCATAAGTGTATCTTCCTAGGGTATTCAAACACCTCCAAATCATATTGTGTCTATGATGAAGTAAATAAAAAGTTTGTTGTATATAGAGATGTAATTTTTCTTGAATCATCCAAAAATGACAATGTTGTTGAGCGGCAACTTGATCACTTGGATAAATTCGCATATTTTTCCTAATTTTAGACTTAGGAACTCCATTAAAAATATTAATTTTTTTAATATCTCCCAAACTAGGTACAACCCGACAAAACCATTTCTGGGGCTTGGAGATCTCATGTGCTTTAGCCTCACCACCAAGTTTCATGGCTAGAGCACATCCAATGCTACCTCGAAGAAATGGTTTGTACAGATTGTACCTGGTTTGGGAGATATTAAAATAATTAATATTTTTAATGGAGTTCCTAAGTCTAAACTTAACATTTGCCTCCACCTTGATCCCACAAGTCTAACCTGATTTTTCTTCTCATATGCAGAGGTACCATGAGGCCTTTTACTTTCACATCGAGTGAGATCATCGACCTTGAGGTGAGTGTGCATAGGATTTTCTTCAGAGTTTATCTTTCAAGAGTAAAACTTACATAGGTCTTGAGATGTCCTAGGATGTATGCCCTGAATATGCTTTTGATAACCTAAAAGCTTTGAGCACTCCTCACAAAATTTTTTCCTTTTCAATTCCATAATTACCTCGATGTATTTCCTGCATAAATCTTCTCTAGTGGGTTGAGGGAAAAATCTAGAAGCTCGTCTTCCTCCATTTGATAATCAGATTCCACATCTTGAAGAGGGGATTCCTATACTAGATAAACATGTGGAATCTTCTTCTGAAGAACACTCTCCCCCACATGAAACTCCAACAACAGATGATGCTTTAAGTGATGTGATTGATAGAATTGGGAGACTCAATCTTGATTCAGTCATAACTCAATCAACGAAGTAACCTAGACCATCTGAGAAAGGTCCCCCAAAGTGGCTGACAAAGACACTTGAAAGTGTTCATCCTAATGAGGTTGGAAAGGCAGGAACTAGAAATTCAAACTGGTAAAATGGAGGTGATGTGGATGACTCTAATTCACATGTTGATATGGATGTTTCTTATGATTTTTAATTGAACTTGTCTACAGATTTTGAACCAACTTCCTTCAAAGAAGCTGCTTCTCATGATGAATGGAAAGAAGCGATGCAAAAGGAGTATGATGCCCTCATAAAGAATGACACTTAGGAGCTGGTTGATCCTCCAATAGGAACCAAACCAATTGGCTACAAGTGGGTCTACAAGAACAAGTCTAAAGATGATGGCTCACTTGACAAGCACAAAGCTAGACTTTTGACAAAAGGTTTTGCACAGAAGGAAGGGGTTGATTATGACGATACTTTTCCCCCATAACAAAATGGGCTACCATTTGGACACTCTTTGCACTAGCAGCTCAGAATGGTTGGAAAGTCCATCAAATGGATGTAAAAATTGCTTTCTTAAATGGATATCTAAAAGAGAATGTTTTTATGTCTCAACCTGAAGGATTTTCTGTGAAAGGACATGAACATAAAGTATGCAAACTTGTGAAGTCCTTGTATGGCCTCAAACAAGCACCACGAGCCTGGTATGAAAAACTAATTGAGCAACTTCCGAAACTCAATTTCAAACATTATGATCTTGATGATGCAACTTTATTTTTCAAAAAGGTTGGCAAAACAGTCATATATCTAGTGGTATATGTAGATGATCTTTTGAAGATAGGGAACAATGAAAGCTACATTGCATCCATAAAGAAGGAATTGGGGAAAAGTTTTGAAATGACTGATTTGGGCTATGTTCATTACTCTCTTGGCATTGAAGTAACCCAACATCCAAAGTCCATATTTCTTTCTCAAAAGAAATACATTGGAGATCTATTGAACAGGTCTAGCATGACAGAATGCAATCCTCTTACTACTCCAATGGAACAAAACTTAAAGCTCACATTTATTGAAGGAAAATAATTTGAGGATGCAACAATGTATAGACAGCTTGTAGGAAGTCTCAACTACCTAACTACTACCAGAGTAGACATTTCGTTTGCTGTTCGAATCCTCCCCAGGTTTATGAAAAAGCCTTGTGAGGGACATTGGTCTACTGCAAAAAGAGTTCTAAGGTACTTGAAGGGAACTCAAGAGTTTGGGATCAAGTATACACAGGTGGACGACTTTAGCTTGATTGGATACTCTGATTGAGACTTAGATGGAGACAATGAAATTGGGGTATCTACTTCAGGATATGCTATGAGTCTTGGATCAGGAGCTGTCTCCTAGAGATCACGCAAACAACCAGTTCCAGCAAATTCCACAACAGAAGAAGAATACGTGGTAGCAGCTGAAGCAACAAAGTAAATTGTGTGGCTCAGGAAAATTCGTGGAGATTTGCAGGTAAAACAAGTACAATCAACTCCACTCATGATTGAGAATACCTCAACAATAAAATTGGCCAAGAACCCAAAGTTCCATGATCAAACAAAGCAAATCAATATTAAATATCATCTGATTCAACATCATGTTGAGGCCAAAAAAATCCATCTCCATCATTGTTCCACAAATGAGCAAATTGCAGAGATATTCACCAAAGCTCTTGGAAGAGAAAAGCTTGAGTGAATCAGAATGATGCTTGGACTCACCAACATCCCTTCAAATTAAGGGGGGGAATGTTGACACCTAATCTTCAGGATTGGGTGAATATAATGTAAATAGATAAATAAATAATATGAACAGTCATCGGGAGATGAAGTGAACAGTGTCTCCCTCATGTATATAATGAAGACCTACCTGAAGGAATAAACACGAATCAATTTTTGGTTGAGGAGTTATTGCCTGGCCTACCAATTATTATTATTGTTACATAATACTAAACCTATATCTAGTTTATCGATGTAAGGATCATTATCATGATTATGGTTATTCGCATAGAAATTAACATCATAACCGCGACCATTGATAGGGCTCAACAAACTTGTGAATGGATCATAGTTCGGATCCACCTTAGGTGAGGCTAAGATCAGGTTGTTGGACTCGGTGAGGTTGATAGGCGGACCAGAAGGGAGGGGCGCATGATCAGGTGGCAGCGACAAACCAATGGGATTAATAATAACAATGTTGTGCGATGGACCATGTTTCAGAGATGATGGTGCAGCTGGATTCAGTGAGGAGGGTAAGTGGACTAGAAGGGAGAGGTTCACCACAAGGTGATGATGTTAGATTCGCTGAGGGGCTCGGCTGCATATAAACCCTGAGGCTGGTCTTGTTAGAGGAAATACCATCTGAAGGGCTAAGACATAACTGAACTGCGACCACAATCGAGCTAGATAGCGCCTTAGGGACATTGGTGTCAGTTGAATGTAAGTCAGGAATGCCAGTCCACTGGATTGAATCCAAGACATCGGGGAATGGATTAAGGCTTCCATGGGAGCAGGCCTCTACCATATACCTCAACGACTCTATCGGAATCGCAAGCGGGGAGGCTAAGCCAGAAGGACTGGAAGCCCAAGTTTGGAGGGTTGACCTCTGATTCGCCAAAAGAAAGCTATTGGACATTCCTTCCAAGGAAAGAGGGCCATCGAACACCGAATATTGATGGGCCAATTTCTAAAATTTTGGATCTTGTTTTTTCCTCCATATATCTCCCATACGCAGGAATTACAATGCTAAACATGTATCAATCCCATCCCAAAGAAAGGCTGAAATCAAGCTCGAAAGATCCAAATGCAAATCCGGAAGGTTCCGAGAAAGAAGATCCAAGGATCTTCTAACCCTGCTAATCTCATATCTTAGTAATGCCAAACTAGCCTTCAGAAAAACATAATGGTTATAGTAGACCCCTTTTTTAGAGGGCTTTCCTTAAAGTCAAAAATAATTCATTGGTTAAGAAAGGCGCTAAAGATTGATTCTTAGGGGTCCATTTACGTTTTATCCAAGGGACCACTGATAAGATTGAAAGGATTCTTAGGAAGCATAATGTTCCCTCGACCTTTAGACCCCTTAACACCATTCGTAATTCCCTCTGATCGGTAAAGGATCCTGTTGACCCTAAGGAATTGAAGGGTGTCTATATTATTGCCTGTTCCTGTGGGACCCCCTGCATTGGTGAGACTAGGTGCTCTATTAATCAGAGGATTAATGAGCACTCAACAGACCTAAAACATGGGAGGACCCAATCTTCCGCACTGGCGTAGCATGTAAAGAAGACTAAACATCAATTTTGTATTGAGGAGGCTCGTGTTATTGCTAAGATTGCATAGTTCCATCACCGAAAATTTAGGGAAGCCATTGAGATTGAAAAAAGGCTAAGAAGTCTCAATAGAGATGATGACTGGAAAATCAGTAGTTGCTGGATTCGTGCCCTCTCTTCCTATTCGTTTCTTCCCCCTCACCTTCTGGTTGGTTATTGTTTCCCTTTTTTTTGTTTCTTTAATTTTTTCGGTCAGCTGGTTTCTTTCACCCAGCCTCAATTAATGATTTGAACTAATTATCTATTCATAAAAATCCTTTCTCTTTTCCTAATTATCAAGAAGTAATGTTTTTAGCTAACTTGTTTTCTCAGTTTCTCTTTGATTTTTTGGTCCTTTAAGAAATCTCCCTCATTTTATTTTCCTTATACTTTTAGATGGTCCATTACATACCTAACTTAATGGATTAAAATTATCCATGGTTATTGATCTAAAATTTAGACTTAGTATAAAGTTCAAGTTTACATTAGATAGCTTAACTAATAAATTTCTATTAATAAGTTACCCAAACCATTAATAATAATAATAAGAAGAATAATACTATTATTAAATATATAATAATAATAATAATAATATAATATATGAGATATAATTAATTTTATAATATTATTATATTAAGAATAATAATAAATCCATACTATTACTAATATCAATAATCCCTAGATCTATTAATTAAATATTATTAACATATTAAACATCAATATGTTAACATTTTAATGTATTATTATTATTATTGTTCCCTAGATTTATTATTTTTTAACACAAATATGGTTAACATATTACTTAAATAATAAACAAGACCAACATAAAAGTACTAAAATAATATTCATATATAGCATTTGATAAGTTTATCATTTACACTTTAAAGGCATTTAGAACATTAAAAAATATTATATTAATTATATGGATATCAAACACTAATAATACATTGAATAACTAAGTTAAGGATGCCTTCTGACCTTCGTGAAGGTCCACGATTAGTCTTTGTGGACCTTAAACAGTGGATTTACCTAGTTTTGGGCATCAAAAAGTAACCCTAGATCAGACTTCACATAGATCTACTTAATTTGTTAGAAAATATAAGAGAAATAGGTTGTAACTTCGTGGAAGTTGCTAAGCATTCAGTTCATACATTATTAAGACAGATTCAGTAAATTCTCGTAGCATTCAATCATTAACTCATAAACATATCATTAATCGACAAGGCATTCAGTTCATACATTACTAAGACAGATTCAGTAAATTCGTGTAGCATTCAATCACTAACTTATAAACATATCATTAATCAACAAGGCATGTTACTATAACTAAGTTAAAGCTACCTTCTGACCTTCATGAAGGTCCATGATTAGTCTTTGCGGACCTTCAACAATTGATTTACCTACTTTCGCGCATCAAAAAGTAACCCTAGATCAGAGTTCACATAAATATACTTAATTTGTTAAAAAACATGAGATAAATGGTTGTAACTTCATGGTAGTTGCTAAGAATTGAGTTCATACATTATTAAGATAGATTCAGTAAATTCATGTAGCATTCAATCATTAACTCATAAACATATCATTAATTGACAAGGTCTATTACTGTAACTAAGTTAAAGTTGCCTTCTGACCTTTGTGAAGGTCCATGATTAGTCTTTGCGTACCTTAAGCAGTTGATTTACCTACTTTCGCGCAACAAAAAGTAACCCTAGATCAAATTTCAGCTATATCTACTTAATTTTTTAGAAAACATGAGAGAAATAGGCTGTAACTTCATGGAATTTGCTAAGCATTCAGTTCATACATTATAAGACAGATTCAGTGAATTCGCGTAGCATTCAATCATTAACTCATAAACATATCATTAATCGATATCATATAATATAAACATCTCTAATGGAGATACAGAGTAATTCTTCAAAAAGCAGTCTTTATTTCTATCCAATTCACCTATTACGGATTTTTCTTACCTTGCACACATAGCTGTAGGTGTCCATGCACTCAACTGTGGCCTCTACCCACGCCTCCTACACACTCAGATGTAGGAGCCTTCCCTTCTCTACCTAAGTGCAAGAAGCAGAGCCTTCCTACCTTAGCTCTTTCCCAAGACAACAAAACTCTTTAATGTACCCCACTTTCTATCAAAAATTCACTCCAAGACTCACTGAGACTCAACTATTTAGCTTTCCTAATACAATATTGTGGGCCCTAGCTCATGGGTGAGTCTTCAAAATGGACCAAAACCAAGGGGCTAAGGCCCCTTTGACTCTATCTATTTGCGTGCTTCATGTCCACATTTTGTGGAGACTTTACATCTTTTACAAAATTCTTTACAAAAATGACTAATTTTAATTCAATTCTACCCCTCGTGACCCCATCCCACCAATCATTGTAAGAAGGATTTCCCATTGTACCAGGGAGGTAAGCCTCACACCTATAGTGCTAAGGAAGCACAGATGGTTAGGGAAATTAGTCATAACATTCCTCAAATTTATGAAACTATGGACAACCTGTAGGAAAATCACCACACATATATCATTGAGATGGAAGGTAAGCTTTGTAATCAAGTTGATTCTATTTTGATTGATCCTAGATCTAATTATAGTTATGTTAATCCTGACCTTGTGGATAAGTGTGGCTTGAGAAAAGAAGCACATTCAAATTCTTGGTTGGTGTAGTTAACTACTGGTACGGAGAAGAGAGTTCATCATTGGGTAAGATATTGCACATTTGATTTGAATGATATGCCTATAACAACACATTTGAATGTACTACCACTGGGATCGTATAATATGATTTTGGGTATGGATTGGATGTATCTCCACAGGACCAAGATAGATTGATATGGCAAGGCTATTGAGTTCCTGGATGATAATAGAGAGAAGAGAATCTTGTCAGGGAAGAATAGGCCTACATCAATGTGGATGGTAACAACTATGCAGGGGAAGTGCAGTTGCAGGAAAGGGTGTGTGATGTTTGCAGCTTATGTTTCCAGTGACAAGAATAATTATGTTGAGGATGAAAAAACATTCAATAGGTAACATGTATTGCAATAGTTTTACAATGTGCTTCCAGCGAAGATTCCAGAGTTTCCGTCGCACAGGGAAGTAGAATTTTCAATTGAGTTGGTACCAGGGGCAACACAAGTATCCAAGGCACCTTATAGGATGAGCACTCCAGAGATAGTGGAGGTGAAGTTGCATTTGAAGGAGATGTTTGATAAGGGATAAATTAGACCAAGTGTATCACCTTGGGGTGCACCAACATTGTTCATGAAGAAGAAGGATGGTACTCTTAGATTGTGTACTGACTACATGCATATGAACAAGGTGATGATTAAGAACAGGTACCCAATGTTGAGGATTGATGACTTATTTGATCAGTTGAATGGAGAAACAAGGTTCTCAAATATTGATCTATGATCATGATATCATCAGGTATGCATCAAAGAGGAAGTCTACAAGGCTTCCATCACGACCAAGTATGGGAATTATGAGTTTGTTGTGGTTCCATTCAGTTTGACTAATGTTCCAACTAAGTTTATGTGTTTGATGAATAGTGTGTTGAATCCTGATTTGGAATTTCTTTTTATTGTATTCATTGATGACACCTTCATATATTCTAAGAATGAGGAAGAGCATGCTGAGCATTTAGTAGTAGTGTTGAGGTTACTAAGAGAGCATCAGATTTATGCTAATATTAGAAAGTGTACTTGTAGATTTTAACTCCATACAAAAATTACCTGCATATGAATACTAAAACATAAAAAATAAACAGTGCGAGAGCATAACATATAAAACGCATATACACAACAACTTTCCCCTCGATCCCAAAACTGGGACTACCAGATTGACTTTTCATTATATTCCTTTCAATGTTATAATACATATTTATACATGTCGAAGCATCCAATACCATGGATCGAAAACCATGGACCGAAAACCATTGCGTCCAAAACCATGTGCGAAAATTATGCACAAAACCATAGGTAGGTCTGCCCAACTTAATATAGGATCCAAAAAATAATTCCTTGGGGCGCTACCTTGGACCCCATAGAGGGGGGCTAACCACCACCCTCAACCCCCCTATATAGGGGGGTTTCCGCCCCCCCTGTGACCACCCTTTGTGTAGTCGATGCAACAAAGCGGGGCCTCCACATCCCCGTAAACTACATAGGCTAGTCATGGAAAGAATTTAACACAACCCAACAACAGTTTCTTTGAAACATAAGTACACTACTTGGGACATGTTGTTTCCAAGAATGGCATAGTATTATATCCAGAGAAGATAAATGCTATCATGGAGTGGGAAGCCCCTATAAATGTGGAGGAATTGAGATCATTCATGGGCTTAGCAGGTTAATACAAGAGGTTCATTAAGAACTTCCCCCACATTGCATATCCTATTACATCATTATAGAGGAAAGGTAAGAATTTTGATTGGACAGAGGAGTCTGTAGCCATTTTTGATTAGTTGAAGCAGTTGTTCACAAATGATTAAGTGTTAAAGATTATAGTTCAGACAAAGAGTTTATAGTATGTACATATGCTGCAAGATATGACTTGGTGGAGTCTTGATGTAGGAGGGACAAGTGATATGATATGGTTTTAGGAAATTGAATGATAATGAGCATAACTACATGACTCATGATATTGAGTTTGAAATTGTTATTCATGCCTTAAATATGTGGAGACATTATCCTCTTAGCAGGAGGTTTGTGTTGATGAGCGTTCACAGTGGCTTGAGTTATTTGTTTGACCAACCAAATTTGAAAGCAAGGCAAGGCAAATGGTTGGCTACACTTAATGAGTTTGAAAATGAGATTATGAACATTAAGGGAAAGGAGAATAGGGTTGTGGATTCTCTTAGTAGGATAGTGAAGTTGAGCCATGTCGCAATAGTGAGATGATATGGGACAAATTTACAAAATATGATCTTACAAGTAGGACAATGGGATGAGAGGTACATGGATCTTTTTCTCAAGTTACAACAGGGTACAGGTGATCAGTATGTGGATTATCATCTTACAACAGATGGCTTGGTGAGATTTAGGAACAGGATATATGTGCCAGATGATAGAGAATGTAGGAAGCTTATCTTGATGGAGTTTCATGTAAAACCATATTCATGTCACCTAGAAAATCAAAAGATGTTGACAACAGTTAAGATTCTCTAATACTGGTCGAATTTGAAGAAGGAAGTGGCAGAGTTCATGGAAAGATGTTTGAATTGTCAGTAGGTCAAAGCAGAGTGTAAGCATCCATGTAGGTTTCTTCATCCTATTCTAACTCCATAGTGGAAATGGAAAGTAATTTCCATGGATTTAATTACAAGTCTTCTGACGACATTGAGGAAGCATGATTCTACATGTCTTTGGTAGACATGTTGAGCAAGGTACCTCATGTCATTCCAATGAAGACTACGTATCCATCTAGTGAGGTAGCACAAGTCTTCATCAAGGAGACCATGATATTCAATGGTGTTCCAAAGAAGATTGTGACAAATAGGGATGCCAAGTTCACTTCTAATTATTGGAAGGATCTATTTGCAGGATTGGGGAAAAAGTTGGCGTTTAGCACAACTTATCACCCATAGATAGATGGACAGATAGAGAGAATCAATAGGATATTGGAGGACATGTTGAGGATGTATGTCATGCATCAGAAAAGGGCATGGGAGGATTACCTTCCATTGGTTGATTTTGAATACAATGACGATTATCAAGAGTCACTAAAGATGAGTTTGTCTAAGGCATTGTATGCTCGTAGTTGTAAACTACCATCGGCTCTAGTGGTCTAGTGAATATGGAACTTATTGGACCGAACATGTTGTTAGACATAGAATAGGAAATGCAAGTTATAAATAAGAACCTAAAAGTGGCATAGGATAGGTAGAAATGCTATGAAGACCAATAAGGGCATTTAAGGAGTTTCAGGTTGGGGAGCATGGGTATTTGCACGTCAATCCCAAGAAGAGCTCCTTAAGGATTGGTTCATGTGCCAAGTTGGAACCACGATATTGCGGGCCTTTTGATATCCTTGAGAGGATTGGATCAGTGGCATAAATAATTTCACTACCTCCAACAATGAAAGTCCACGATGTTTTCTATGTTTCATTACTTAAAATATATGTAAAGAATATTGATCATGTTATTGATTGGTATGTATTGTAGATGGATCAAGAAGGATAATTCCAACCAGAACCCCAATGCATATTGCAGCAGAAACATCTCGTGCTCTTGAGCAAATAACTCGAGTAGGTTAAAGTGCAGTGCAAGCACTTTGGGCCTGATGAAGCTACCTGGAAAATGGTTGATTAGATGTGGACTACTTATCCTTCATTGTTTTCCGGTGAAGGAAAAATTCTCTTGGTATTTGTGCATATTTTTGTATGATCTCTATTGTAAATATTACAATGAGAAATGTTATAAAGCTCCAATAAGTGGTATGGTTGTTATATTTTCATCTTGTCATGATGGCTTTGCTTTTGAGTCAGGATGTCATTATAAATACTGCAACGATCTGGGTTATAAAGCTCCATAGGAAAAAGAAAAAAATATGTTCAATAGTTTTGCCAGGTCTAGGTGTTGTTTAACACCAACAATGGTGTTCCCCTAAGGGGGAGGAGTCTATAACAACCCCATGTTAAAATTTCATGTAATCGAAGTTAATAAAGGTAAAATAAGACCACGGACAAGGGATACGTATTCCAAGACGAATGTTGGGAAAAATATCGTAGTGGGCATCACTTGTTGTGTTTTATGGCTAAGGGAAATGATTAAGCACTGGAAAGGAAAAATTGCATTAATTGGCATTTTATTTATGAAAATAATGGAAATCAGGAGAAAAGGAAGGTGAAAGGCCACAAGCTGCACGTGAGGAGGAAAATGAAGGAATATATTGGAAAATTGAGGAAAATGGAGTCCTCATTAATAAAAAGGCTTATGAGGATCAGTTGATACCTTTCTTTGTTAATTTAGTTTTGGAATTAGCTTCATAGAAAGAAGAAGGGTGCCAAGAGAAGAAAGAAAGTAAGTAAGTAGGGAAAGGCAAGGAAAAAAAAGGAAAGGAAAGGAAAGGAAAGAAGGACAAGGAAATCAAAGGAAGGCAAGGATCAAGCATCTTCAGTCGGAATACTTGTAGGTAATAGATCTCATTCGTTATTTCCTAGCTTTTTTTTAAATGCATGGTATGTTCGTGTTGGTATATGGTTCTTCTGCTATCATTGCCATGGATTTTCCCTGCATTTGACAGTGGGTTTTAGCCTAGCCTTGCCATTTATAGATAACCAAGGTGTGATGGGATTGTTCTCGGTTTGAGCTTTGGATTACCAAATGGCTTTGGAATCTAGGATTAGGTGGTCTAAGGAAAATTCCCAAAGGCCTAGGAATCCCTTGAACCACAATGACGAAATACATAGTCAAGCCTAAGGGTGGAGATAGGAAAATGTAGGTTTTAACCCTGTACAGAAATTACCTGTATACAAATTCTAAAACACAAAAAATAAAAAATGCGAGAGAATAACACATAAAACACATATACACAGAGATTTCCCCTGGATCCCAAAACCGACACTACCAGCTTGATTTTTCATTATGTTCCTTTCAATTTTACAATACATATTTATACATGTCGAAGCATTCAATACCATGGACTGAAAACCATCGCATCCAAAACCATGGACCAAAAACCATCGAATCGAAAAACATGTGTGAAAATCATGTGCAAAACCATATGTAGGTATGCCCAACCTAGCACAGGGTCCAAAACCAAAAAATTTTGGGGCGCTGACCTGGACCGCATAGAGTGGGGTTACCTCCACCCCTCATACCGCTTGTGGTTCCCCCTGCTATGCAATCAATGCAACAAAGGGGGGGCTCTGCCCCCCTTCTAACCCCCCGATTAACTACATGGTCTAGCCATGGAAAGAATATAACACAACCCAATAGAAAATTCCTCAAGGATGGTGAAGAAATTTTGAGGCATCAAAGCTTGGTTCAGTTTTGTAATCTCGACACTAGTTTAGGTATGAGCAGGCTACGGAGAGGATGTAGGTGGTTTAACCTTTGGATTCCATTGGTTGTATTTGGATTGGTTTATCCTATGAGATCCCACATTCATGCTTGGAATGTGGCAGCGGGTTGATTGGCTGAAGAGAGATTTGGCTAAGCCAATCTATGGTCGGGTGGAATGGCGAAGTCCTGAACCTAGTTGGTATTTGGGTATGTTTAATAAAAGCTAGTTCTCTTTCTTTTGGTAAGGAAATGTATGATTATCATGTGTCTTTAATGGTTATTCCCTTATTGTTATTTATCTGGTTATATGATGGTTATAAACATGGTTATATGACTGTTCTCAGTCATGTTTCTATTCATGTGTTTACTTGTAACTGGATAAATAATGAATGAAAGATATAATTAATGATATGACAACTAATGTGAGAAGGTAGAGACCCTTCTTGTTAAACCGCAGTTAAGTTTTCAGTCTTGTATGCTTAGACTTGCATTCATGACCTGTAGGTTGCATATATGCCTAGTGTTTAGCAAAATGTTAGTCCCTTTTGGGGATGCTCAGATCAAGTCCTCGTACCATTTTTTGTTTGTAAGCATTGTATTCATGCCTTTTATGATTTCTGGAAGTTTCATGGATTTCTTGAGAGAGGCTTAGCCCAACCCTAGTAACTAACGTTAATTCTCATAGTCGTTTGCACAACACTAGCAGAAGAATGCTACAGTCGGACGGATGCATGCCTATGGGAGCATCTAGGAACCCATAGTTGCATGGAGGCCTTGGCAAGGGAGTGACTAGGGCTCAAGGTCAGGGGAAAAGTGAGTTATCTCAGGGGTTGGACACCTAGATGGGTTGGGTTATTCATGGAGATCCTATGACACTTGAGGGAAGTCACTAAGGTCTTTAGTTGTGGACTCCATTTCCTGAAGGTGACATAGGAGGTTTAGTCATATCATAGTGACCCTTAGCTCATGTTTACCCCAGGAAAGTTCGTGAAAGTGGGTAAATGTGGAGGAGGTGTTGCATGTAGGATGGATAGAAAGAGTTAGGGCTTCTACTTTTCACATGAAACTATATACAATCAAGCAATTTTAACCCAAAATTGCATTGATTAGTCCCAAAATTAGGTATATTGTACCTTCAACACGTCTATTTTTTCATTGAGTTTGAAAATTAACCCTTTGAATTCCTTCGTAGCCAATTCCATAGAGTTGGATAGTTATGTGACCCTCCTCTATATGTAACAAGGTTTTTAATGTGGGTTTGTTTCAAATTGTTTGACTGTTCATTTCTTTTAACACAATAATAATATTATTATGTTATCTCTCATCAAGGTAATACTCGTGGAATTTATGGGATCCTTGTAAACATAGAATAAATTATAACATTGGCTTTCAACACTTTGATTCCAACATTTTCCTTACAGGTTGGCATTCTCCCTAGTGCTAGTTATCTAGTTTTGGTGTTTAACGTGAACCAAGTAGATTTTGGCTCACTGTTTGTTTTCAAGGTTTATTGAAGACCCTCTCAGACTAGATTTGTGATGACTACTTCACATATAATGGCTTATGATTTTGGATTTAATAGTACCACTTTTATATAATTGTTATATTGTTGTTTTCAAAATTGGGGGACTCTAAGGTCTTCTATGTCACCTCTGAATTTTATTATTCTAGTCATTTTTCCTTTTAATACAATAACCTTGTAGTCGTGTATATGATTCTCTTAGTTTGTCAAATTTGTATATAATAACGTTTGGTCAAATCAAACTAACCAATATTTGTTTTGATTTCACACACAAGATTTACTTCTAGTCTCTTTGATTGTCATGACTTCATTTGTTTATACACAAACATAAACTTATTTTACCATGCTATGGTAACCCTATGTTGAGTTATAGAGCTAAGAAAATTCTTTGGCCTTATTGTTTCTTTGAGGCCTTAGTTTAATTATTTTCAGGGAGATAGTTCAAAAATAAGATGCATTATTATTGGTTTTTAATTTTTATTTTAATTAATGTAACTAAGATGAGCCCTCTAGTTAATCACAAGAGGAATACTATTAATGCGTTAGGGCTCTTCTATATAATTCTCGTCCAATGAAAATCAACTTGTACTACAACACTATTTAAGTAACTCGTTACTAAGTACAATATTTTCCATTTCATACCAGATTGAATACTTTAGATGATTATATGCATCTATCTAATCAATCATGTATATGTTCTCTATTGAATATATCATAGTTCCCTTTTGTTACAGTCTATTCTATAAGCTTGTTGATAATAGAAATAAATTTCGTCCCTTATTTAATTTCAAAGGATCAATCAAATATGTATAAAGAAAAAAATTATATTTTAAAAAATCTCCAAGAATCTGTATACTAGTAAACCCTAGACTATCGACTACCATCTTGATTGTTCTAACTAGCGAATATAAATTCTCGTTAAAGAATTTGTTTATAATTAAAGGATTTGTACATAAGTTCTCTATCTGCCATTTACCTACTTAGCTAGACTTACTAACCAAAAATGTTCCCTATTTAATCAGAGAGAAGAACATAAGAATTTTGTAGATTATTTTCCGTTTAACATTTATGCATGTGCTTCAATAATCATACATGATCATATGAAGGCTTCAATATTCTTAGCATAACCCCAATAGAATGATAATAACAACTTCATCTTCTTTTACTATCCTTCAACCTTTTTTCCAATAAAACTTGTCTTACATTTGAATGTTTCCTCATACATGCATATAGATTTTATAACATCCTATCTTCGTGAAATGAATTGTTTATTTTTGCAATCCACTAGTATCGATAAGCATAATATTTATGCATGCATCTATACATATTTAATAAACAAAAAATAATAGAGCTAACAAAATATACATATCTTCATGAAATATGTTAACAATTAGAATACAGGTAAAAAAATATACACTTTTCTTTTACTAGTGGATAAAATAAACTAATTCAATAATAGATAATAATTTCACCAAAAATCTCATCCAACGAGTCTAATCGAGGAATACTAAGGAATGGATCACATTCCACTCAACCATGAATTACTTCTACTAGCTCCCCCAAGCTAAGATATTTTTCCCTACTGGTATCCAGAACAACCTCTTTGATTCCTAAGTGGTTCATTTTATAGATTTCTTTCAAGCGGATTCTTTTAGCAGCGTATTACTTTAAGGTTTCTATTTCTTTTGCCTGGTCATTTTTGTTTTAGTTTTTCCAAAAAAGATATTTTTATTTTTCTTTAAATCAAACCTTTATTTACCATTGTTCTTTATTCCACCCCACTTAGTATCTATCTCGAACTAAGTGATAATATAACCTTTCTCTCCCATTATGTTAATATTTTTAATTATTTTCTCCTATATATTTTTAGGAGACTTCTAAGGGAGGTACACCATGTGGACATTAACCATTTTTTCAAATTTTTCCATAAATTGGAAAGAAGTCTATAATACTCTAGTGCTATTTCCTCAATATTGACAAGCAATATCATTTATTAATTTAATAATAAAATAAAATATAATTCTATCATCATTTTCTTTCCATCCAACTTCCATAGCCAGTAGGTCCACAATAATTTAAAAGACTAAAAATAGTCATCTCTGAAAAGCAAGACATAAGACATAGGGGTGTTACATATATATTGAAATTGCTTTTATTGTTGTTCTTAGAGGAGATATGCAATTGAGTATGGAGAATATGTTGTACTGAAATATTAGACAAAGGTCTAAATCAACAAGTAACAATAAAATGTTATGTTGATTCAATAAAATAAAAAATGTGAAAAAAAAATGATTTATTTCAATTTCTTAAAAAAAAACAATGATAATATGCATATCTCATTAAAATAAATTAAAATAATAGTGATTCAGTTTTTAAGCATGATATTTCAGAAAATATGATTAATAAATGTATATTTATAAATATACTAGTTATAAATTAGGATTACAATATAGATCAAAATGATTATTTATATTTTTAACCATCACATTCCAAAATTTTATATTTAAATTTAATTCATAAAAATATAAAAGCATAATACTTATAATAAATTCTTTTTTTCTTGTCTGTAAGTTTCTATGAGTAAGATTTGAAGAAGAGAAATCTGGAATTTGCTCCATAGTTTAGTTTTTAAGATGACATTTCAATTTCATATTAAGACCCATCATGAAGACAAAAAAGTTGGAAAGAAGAAAAAGAAAAACATTATAAATATAGATAAGAAGAAAAGAAGATAAATGACAAATGAAAGAAAATAACCCTAACAAATCTAAGAACTAGAAGACGCATAGTTCGAAAATTATAATAACATGTATATAGAATTAAATACTCATGGTTTAAGAAATATATTAAGAGATTAATAATTATTAAACAATATTCTGGCCTAATTTTAGATAATCGATCCTTAAAAATTAATATTAAATTATAATAACATGTAAATATAATTAAATCCTCGTAATATTATTAAAAATAAACATGTATATTTTTAAGGTATTAATCAATTTCTACATGAATTAATTAATAATGAAATTGTAATAATAGATTACTGTATTAATAGTAAATATATAAACTATAAATTAGTCTATTAATATTAATGAAATATAATAATATATCAATATAATTATTAATTAAATTATAATAATATATTATTGTATTAATATTATATAATAACTATAATTATTCTATTAATGTTAATGGAATATAAATAATTATTAATATAATTATGAATATGGTATTATTAATTGTCCACATGGGGTAGCTCAAGCGGGAATGGCCGTGGAAATGAAGTCTCACAGAACCGGAAGTCTTGGGTTCAAATCTTGGGCTACCCTTCCCCATTGAGGGGTACTTAATGGACATGTAAATCGGAGAGTCCCACCCCAGCCTACAAAAAAAAAAATGGTATTATTAATTAATTCTTAAAACTATAAAGAATATTAAACATTAGAGATGAGGGATTAGATGAAGTCAATTTTTATTCACTTTAAGTTTATTATCTCGATTAGGATTGTTATGATGTTTCATTATATCAAGTCTCTCTCTAATCATTCTTTTTTGGTAGTGATATTCTATTAAGATAATTTTTGTATCGTCCAAGAATATATGATGCTTAGATTGAAGGGAGTGTTCAACTAGAGCAAAGGTACGAGAGCGTTCATTCTTGATGTTTGCTACATGTTCTTTAATTCTAATTTTAAAGGATATTTGTTTTTCACTAATGTAGCTTTCACCACAAGAGGAATTGATCATGTACACCCTTTTAAGTTGTTCTTGATCAATCTTGTCCTTTACTCTTTTCATTTTGTCTTTTATTGTTTCCACTGTTTTGAATATAGAACCAATAATCCATTTCCTGAGAATTTTGGAATTATCTCTGTGACACCACATATATATGGAATATGAGTCTTCTTATTAGAGGGTTGCATGTTTTCAAATTCATGAGGTGGTGGGGCAAGGTGGAGTTTTCTTCTTAGCTTTTTTATGGCTTTAGGAATGTCTTTATTTTTACATTCAATCATATTAAAGAGCTTAGTAAGGTGGTTTAATTCCTGGTCCAAGTTTTCTTGATTAGATATTTGAACTTCTCTTAGGGCCAATGTATTAAGAATTTCAGACATCTGAGGGGATAATGGTAAGAGTTTGTGTGTAGGTAGTTATCAATATGAGTTTCTTTCCTAAATACCTGATGAAAAATGCTCCCATCCTTATGTCTACTAATAAGCACATCAAGGAAGGCAATACATATATTGTTTTCAAGCTCGAGAGTGAATTTTATGTCTTTAGATATTCCATTCAAATGATCTAAAAATTTCTTGACTTCCTCCTTTCCATGTTTCCAATTAGAATTAGTAATATAAATATACCTTTTCAATATTTTTGGTTTCAATGGATAGGATTATAATGCCTTCTTTTCAAATTTTTCCATGTAGAGGTTAGCTACAATAGGTCATAAGGGGGAGCTCGTAGCAACACTAGTGACCTACTCATAGTATTCTCCTTGTAAGCTAAATAATGTAAGCTGAATGCATACTTCAACAAGTTTGGAAGTTTCAAAGTTTATGAATTCATATAGAACATTAATAGCATCTACTAAGGGAATTTTGGTGAACAATGAGGCCACATCAAAACTCATAATAGTGTCCTTCTATTCAATTTTTTAATTCTTGATTAGTTAAAAAAATCATAAGACTCCTTAATGAAGGATTCAATATTTCCAACAAGGGGGTTTAATGTGCTAACAACATATTTAGGTAACGCATATGTCGAGGAACCAATGGCATTAAGAATTGGTATTAGTAGAATACCATTTCTATGAGTATTAGGGAGACCATATGTTCTAGGTGTTATATCAGAGGTTGGGAGAAGTTTCTTCTTATTCCTCTCGTCCAATTTAGAAACATTGATTCCTTTTCTCACATATTTTATGACCTTAGAGATAGGTTTTTCTTTAAAACTTCCGTAGTTGCCACAATTGAGATTATCTCTCATTTTTTCAATGTAGCTATTTTTATTTAGGATCATAGTGACACCACCTTAGTCAACTTTGATAATGACAATATCCTCGTTATTCTTTAGATTTTTTAAGGTTAATAATTCACTTCTGCTCAAATTACTTCTGGGTGACTTGGCTTTTCTAAAAATTATAACACAAACTTGTCTTATCGTTTCCTTATCTTCTTCTTTTTCTAAGTGTTGTATATTATCCACTATACAACATAAGATACTTTCCATTAGAATCCTTCTAGGAGCAATGGAAAAATTAAGTCCTTTATTGAGAACATTAATCTCATTTTTGCTAAAATTGTAACTAGAGAGGTTAATTACCTTTTATTTCCAAACATCCTTGAGACTGTTGGTGTTGTAATAATTATTTTGATTGACCACACCAACATTGTTGTTATTATTTGTATTGATAATTTCAATAAACTTATTGCAAAGAGGGTTTGCTATATTACTATTGGACATGCTTACCGTCCTATTTAAATAGTCCTTGCTTTCGAAATAGGGTATCCATGTAATTGTCACTTGTACTAAAACAAATTAATGACTTTTTGAGAATTGAAAGACATGTAGTTCTCCTTGTTTGCATTGGTAAATCCCAACAAACTGTTGAGATTTTCCGTTTTGAATAAAATAGGCAAAAATCTCAGTAGGTGACAACAATAGAATTTTTTTTGCTAGATTAACTCCAGGTTGTTGGGAGAGAGTTCATGCATCCTAAATTTGATGTGATAGGATTTATGAGGCAGTTAGATTCTCCTTGCTATAAAACAGGTATCCATACAGATGGTTTGAGAGTAGTGTGAGAGTTTGTGAGGATTTGATTAATTATGTAATCTCTTGTTTGATTAATAAAGAAAGCCGATGCCTATGTTTGGCTGACGTAGCCTAGATTGGTTGGGTGAATCACGTTAATTGTTGTTTCTTATGTGCATGATTTATTTGTTGAGTACTTGTTTTAATTTTTTGTGCATCTGATCTCCAACAAGTGGTATCAGAGCAATGTTGGAGTGTTGGAGGTGCTGAGATTGCGTGCTGGAAGTGAAGTGTGTATTAAAACCCGTTGTTGCGTGCATGGAGGTATTGTAATGCTGTGTATGACTGAGTGTGGAGGTTGTATACCACTGCTGTGTGGAAGACAGATAGACCAGACCTGCGTATGACCATTGCATGCTGGTGCGTGGAGTTTGTTGCTGTTGTGCTGGAGCGGGAAGGTGCTGCTGAGTAAAGCCTGCATGTGGAAAATTGCGTTGGTAATTAGCCTGCGTGTGGAAGATTGAAGGGAAGTCCCTGCTAGGTTATGTGGCGTGACTTGTCACCAAAACAAAACAAAAATGACTGTTGTGCGTGGAGAGAAAATATATACACTTCGCGTTAGTGACTGTTGGAGTTGCTGGACGAGTTAATCATTGCTCCAACACCAAACAGCTATTACTTGCTAGACACTGGTCGCTGATGCTCAAAAGAAGTATCAACCAATTGTTGTTGGAGTGGTGAAAGGCAGCGTCATGGCTGTGGAACTGCTTGGTTGGACAAAGCACTGTTGGAGCAGTGAAAGGTAGCAGCGTGGTGTTATTTCAAGTTTTTTGATGTTCTGTTGAAATGATTATTAAATACCATTCTACTGAAATGTTTTTTAAGACTGCCGCTGTTGAAAATTTTGGAACCGTTTAAACAGTGAGTCCACATGTGGTAATATGCATGGTTAGTTGGGATTTTTTTTTTTTAAATCGGTAGTTTGGAATGAAGATATGATTGGCTACACAAATGGTCATTTGAAACAGCTGAATAATAACCTAGGAGCATAGTTTTTTTTGTGGAACTGTTTTTGTTTGAAAATTAGTTTTTTGAAAAGGGGCAAAATCATTTACACATGGGTCGTCATGGAGCAGTACAACAACAAAAAAAAATCGATTTGAAAGTTTTTTGATACAACTATCATGAAATGCTGTTGTTTTGCATATTTGAAACAAAACAAAGTAGAGGGGGATTTGTTTTATGGTATTGTGCCATGATATTTAAAAAGAAAGGCTACAAGGCATAGGCAGTTTTTTTGTTAATTGCTGGTATTTAAACATTGGTTTTGGAGATTATTGTGGTTTCTTGGTTGATACAATATGGAGAAAACTTAGAGTGCCCGGTTTGAAATTGAGAAGTTTAATGGTAAGAATAATTTCGAGATATGGAAGGTGAAGATGCATGATTTTCTTGTCCAACATGGAATGGCAAAAGAATTGTTGGGAAAATCCAAACAACCTTACAACTTCACAAATAATGAGTGGGCCGAGATGGATGAAAGAGAAATAAGTGCTATACGACTGTGCCTGGCGGATGATGTCCTGTTTAATATCGTGTCGGAGACAACCGCTGCTGGTTTGTGGACGGAACTGGAGAAACTGTACATGACCAAATCTTTAACCAATAGGATTCTCCTGAAGCGACAGTTGTATAGTTTGCGAATGAAGGAAGGTACAACGATTGTTGATCATTTAAATCCTTTTAATACTCTTCTTGTGCAATTACAAAGTATAGAAGTAAAAATTCCATCTGAGGATAAAGATATTACTTTATTGTGCTCGTTGCCCGAGTCATGGGATCATTTTGTTACTTCTATAAGTCTTAGTTCATCATAAAATATTGAGTTTGATGATGTAGTTGCATCCTTATTATCGGAAGAAACAAGGAGGAGGTCGCATTCTGAAACCTCTACATCAGAAGCTGTGATGGTTAGAGGTCGTTCATAAGAAAGATTCCCAAGGAAGCCGAGTGACTCACGTTCAAAGTCGAAAGGGAAGAAGAGTAAGATAAAGTGTTGGTTTTTTGGCAAATCAGGGCATTTATAGAAGGACTGTTGGAAGCGATAGCAGCAAACTTCAAAAGTAGATTCTTCGACAGAGAAGAAGGAGGCAAATGCGACAAATACATGTTCGACATCTGGTTCAGGTATGAGTGATGAAGTATTATCAGTTAATGTGTCAAATCATGGTCAACATTGGTTGTTAGATTCCGGTGCATCAAATCACATGTGTATCCATAAAGAATGGTTTAAGGAATATAAATCAATTAATGATGGAGTTGTGTACATGGGTAATGATGTAACATGTAATATCGTGGGGATTGAGAGCATACAACTACAAATGTTTGATGGGACAACTAGAGTATTAACTGATGTGAGGCATGTACCAGATTTAAGGAAAAATTTGATTTCATTAGGAGCACTTGATTCAAATGGATATAAAACTGTAATTCAAGGTGGAATAATGAAAATTTACAAAGGCATTTTACTAGTTATGAAAGCTAAGAAGGTAGGAAATCTATTTCAGTTAGAAGGAAGTATAGGGTATAGGGTCCAATGAGAAATTTGTCTACAGGCTCAAGAAGTCATTATATGGCCTGAAGCAGTCGCCTCGGCAGTGGTATAAGAAGTTTGATTCTTTCATGTTGATTCAGAAATATGTTAGAAGTGAATATGATCATAGTGTTTATTTTAAACAATTGAAAAATGGCATATGCATTAGCTTAGTATTGTATGTTGATGATATGCTTTTAGCAAGCAAAAGCATAGAAGAAATCAATAGGTTGAAGGCTCATATGGCAAGTACATTTGATATGAAAGATCTAGGAGCAGCAAGACAGATTTTGGGCATGGAGATTTTCAGAGATAGGAGCAATGGTAAGCTATGGCTATCACAACAGAAGTATATTGAGAAAATACTTTCGAGATTTGGTATGAATAATGTGAAGCTTGTGTCAGTCCCTTTATCTTCCCATTTTAAGCTTTCTTTGAGTTTATGTCCTAATACAAATGAAGAAAAGGATTATATGTCTCGAATTCCATATGCTAATGTAGTAGGGTGTTTAATGTATGCAATGCTTTGTACTCGACCAGATATTTCACATGCAGTTGGGGTTGTCAGTAGGTATATGGAAAATCTGGGTAAGGAACACTCGTTAGCAATGAAATGGGTGCTTCGGTATTTGAGAGGCACAAGTAGTTATTGTATTAGTTATAATAAGAGTAGTGAATTTGTTTGCGGATATGTTGATTTCGATTTTGCAGGTGATTTGGATAAGAGAAGGTCAACTTCAGGGTACGTCTTTACTCTTGCAGGTGGAGCTATCAGCTGGATGTCAAAGCTATAGAACATTGTTGCTTTATCCACTACTGAAGCAGAATACATTGCTTCTTCTCATGCTTGCAAAGAAGAGATTTGGTTGAAAGGTTTGTTTAGTGAATTTGGTAGGTTGGAGGACAAAATCAAGTTATTATGTGACAGTCAAAGTGTAATACATTTGGCTAAGAATCCGGCATATCATATTAAATCAAAGCATATACCGATCAAGTACCATTTTGTAAGACAGGTTATCACTGAAAGGGGAGTCTCTCTTGAAAAGGTGGATACAAAGGAGAATTGTGTAGACATGTTCACGAAACCAGTTTTGTTAGAGAAGCTATGCTGGTGTTTGGCTTCTCTTGGCTTGTAGAAAAGATAAAATAATAATAACAGGGCATCATGCTAATTGTTGTCAAGGTGGAGATTGTTGAGATTTTCTGTTTTGAATAAAATAGGCAAAAATCTCAGTAGGTGACAGCTATAGAAATTTTGTTGCTAGATTAACTCCAGGTTGTTGGGAGAGAGTTAATGCATCCTAAATTTGATGTGAGAGGATTTATGAGGCAGTTAGATTCTCCTTGCTATAAAACAAGTATCCATATGGATGGTTTGAGAGTAGTGTGAGAGTTTGTGAGGATTTGATTAATTATGTAATCCCCTGTTTGATTAATAAAGAAAGTTGATGCCTATGTTTGGTGGACGTAGCCCAAATTGGTTGGGTGAACCACGTTAATTGTTGTCTCTTATGTGCATGATTTATTTGCTGAGTATTTGTTTAATTTGTTGTGCATCTGATCTCCAACACAAATATTTATTTGAATTATCCATACAAGATGGGCTATTCTCCTCATTAAAATTACTAATGTCGTTCTTAGCTCCACCCAAAATCTTTTTATCGGGCCGGAGGTCTACGCTGGTGGTGGAAGGGGAGTTCGAATAATTGTAACGAAATTCAAATTTGATTCAACACAATCCTCAGTTTGTATGACGTTCAAGGGGCTGGAAAGTTTTCAAAGAAAGGAAGTATCATTCTTAATTACCATAACCAGGTATTCATTACATGTTAGCGATTGGTTTGAGTTGATCGAAGAGTTAATAAAGTTCTTTGCAACACTTGATGTTATCTGTCCACTCCTCCACACACATATAAAATCAAGGTTATACCAATCACATTAAAAAATTAAACTTATCAAATTTATAAAATATGTGAAATATATATATATGAATAAGTATTTCAATGAAACCTAAAATACTATTATTTTTATATTTTTATATATAAAGATGTCAAATTTATATAAATATGAATAATATTATTAGAAATTAGCTTAAATATATTTTAAATTTGAATTTTCCAAACTCCAAAATAAATCCAATTTTTATAAGTGTAATTTTTTTTTTTAATATGATATTTATAGACACTTTCTAAATTCAAATTTAAAGAATAAATATATATTAATTATTATTATATAAATTTATTCATAAATAAATATATGAAATACTTATAAATTAAAATTAAAATGGTAATGCAAAATATGTAAATTATGTATAAATAAAAAAAAATTGCATTTAATTTATATAAAACAAATATATTTAAGTAATTTTCATAAAATACATCATTGTCAAATTAATTGGTTATAGGTATTATTTTAATAAATAAAGTGATAACATATAAAATTGGTTGGTTATAGATATTATTTTAATAAATAGAGTGGTAACATATCAAATTGGTTGGTTATTGTGTGAGAGGAGCTTTACCTCCAATATAGAGGAGGTCTTGTCATGTTGTCTCTTTTTTTTTTAAACGGAACTAATAAAATTTATATTAAAATAGAAAAATAAATGGTCAAAATATTTACATGTTTTACAGATATTCAATGCTTGCAATTTGAGATTGAGCATGGATGCTCAATCCAAACCCTCGAGCATGCTCAATCCAAACCCCCAAGTAAGTTTCCCTTAACACAAAAAATTTAGTCCCTTTTCAAGTAAAATTTTTCCAAAAATCCCCAATATCCTAACATGTTTACATTTCATTTTTCACTGATTTTATTTTGATTTAGCTCGACTTCTTGTTTCTCTTGGTGAAAATATTTTTCCTTTCTTCCCAACTTGAGTTTAGCCCGCATTTTTTGCAAATTCTAGTGAATCATTCTTCAGAAAGTGCCCGATAATATTCTTGAAATCTTCCCCATTCATCTGATCTTCCCAAGAATTCACCTTTTCAACATTATTCATTATGGTTCTTTAAGGGGTTCCATTCTCCATGAGGGATTATTTCTTTTCCACTAATGTTGCATCCGAGGAATCCTTATTAGAGACTAGACGTTCCTCGTTGGTATGCAATTTTTCCTACTTAGATTTTGTTCTTGTGCATGTGTTTGCTTTAATTGTATCTACTCCTTTCTTATCTCTTAGTTCTTTCTTGCCCTAAATCTCTTCATGTTTCTATATGGTATAGTGATCACCTTAGGCTCCTTCCCACCATTTGAACCGTCAATATTTTTTTTGGTCTTTTATATTCCAAGAACATTTGGGCTAGTTTTTAATTGCATAGCTAGTTTCACATCATGCTCTGCACTAAAATGAAATATTCTCATAGTTGAGCTTCTAGAAACAAACAAAACTCTGAGCCATCACATTAATATTCGTGGAAAAACCCTTGTTGAAGTTCATCTCCACATGAATGTGGGCATAAGTAGTCATGTAATTTTTTTGATGATAAAATTTGCACAGCGCATTCGCAATGGAGGAAATCAATGTAATATTCAAAAAATGCAAGGGGAGGTTCAAAAGCATTACCCGAAATGGAGTTGTGGAGATTGATGTCATTATCAGATCAAAAGTGGGAGTCTAGGGATGTGTGAAGAGACTAGCATTGCCCAAAAACCATGACTTAGGTTCAAACATGGCCTTCATATCCTATATATTATCTAAAACCATAGCAACAAAACCCTCAACAATATTGTAAATGCTTAGTTAGTTCGTAAAAAGGGGCTTCCATGTGTTAAAGGCCCCTTTGTGCAAATCAACTAGCCATAGACAATACACCTTCAACCTACAAACTAAGTCATTCCCTAAGAAATTAATCTTCAGAAAAAAAGCTTCCTCATCCACATGAACATTTGGGGAAGAAATTGCTTAAACCATCAGAAGACCAGAACAAAATTTCAACATAGAATTATATGAAACCGAATAAAACCTAGCTTAACATTCTACTATGCCTACTAAAGAAACTCTACTGAATCATAGTTATTTATCATTGAACAATATGTTAAAGACATATGTGTAAAATCCATGCAACCAAAGCAAATAGTGGATGAATAGTGTGAAACCCTAACCACCACAACAAGGTTTTCCAAACATCCTCCATATAAATCGACTATCTTGCAACTTTTTTTTATGGTTTTTTGTAATGTTATATTTAAAAATAATAAAATAATATTTACATTAACAAATTAAAAGAATAGTAATAAAAAGAAATCTTTCAATATATGCTACAAATAAAATACTTCGATTTCCATCTCACTTTTAGTTCAACTTTATATACAACAATGAAATTTTTTAAAGGGAAGACAATTAATGTAATATGTAATGTAATATAATATTAATGAAAATGAAATGTTTAATATGGGTTATAAATAAAAATACTTCAATATCCATGTTTAGTAAAATATTTTAACGTCAAATATATAGATGGAGACAAAGATAGAGCCATAGAGTTCTTATTATGTAATTAATAGGTATCTCATAATTGCATTGAGAGGTGCTCTCAAACCCAATACAGTAGAGATCTTGTAATGTCTTGTCCCCTCATGTTTAACATTTTGACATAAAAAAAAATAAAAATTATAAATTAAATTAAATTATAAATTAAAATAATTAATCTACCATCGACGGTTTTTAGAGTCTATATTTTGAATACAATATTCTAAAATGTAATTTTTTAATTTCAAAAAATAATATAATATTTTATATCTTTTCAATAATATTATTAATTTTTTTAACTTGTTGAAAAAAAATGAAAATAAAATAACCTTATGTGAAAGCATTTTTATTTGGTCAATATAAAATAGAATTAATTAAAAAATAACATTAAAATAAAATAACTTCATCATATTGATCCATTGTATCAACCCACAGTATGAGAACCCCTCGTACTAACCCATGGTATTCATGTGGAATATAGCATATTTAAAGTGTGAAATTAAACCAACCTAGATCCATCTTAACTTCAGATCTACCAAGATTCGATGTTGAGATGGATTTGGGTTTTTTTAAGGTATGAGAGAGATTTGTAATTCCTTCAATGTTAAAATGGAGTTGACATGTAAAATTTAAATACATAAATATATATGTGTGTGTGTGTGTGTGTGTATGTGTGCATATACATATACATATACATATACATATACATACACATATACATATACATATATATATACATATACATATACATATACATACACACACACACACACACACACACATCCCATGGATACAAGTTTCCTATTTCTTGATGCAACGAAAATCAACTTGGAACCAATTTCATGGGTTGGGTGATCTACTTCCAATACTTGAGGGTTATTCACCAATATTCACAAATTCCAATAGAGCAATTTAACTCAAAAAGTGAAGAACGAGATCTCCACTCTTAATTCTTAAAGCATTGCTCCTCGAAGACATTTCGAAAAGGTGATTTACTTGTAGGCATTCAAATTTCTGTGTAAGAGTGTTTTATGCTCTAACACACTTCTATTAGGTGATTTTATTAACGATTTCCGTTAAATTTTTAACAAGAATTTTCTACCCATCTAGCACACACAATTAGCTAGAGAAGATGTTATTTCTCATCCGAATATTTTTTCCCACCAACTAAAATCCTCAATTCATTATCCCATAAGCTTTTTTCTACATCATTTCTCTTCAATGTAGTCCAATAAGAGTTTGACATCATCATCCACTGAAATTCATACCCAATGCACTACTACGCCCAATGAAATTTCAGGTCTCACATATTAACCCTTTGCAATGATCTCAACTCAAGTTTTGATGACACTCATATTTACACATAATAAAATGAGTTCCCCTCTCATTTCTTTCATTTGCATCCTCCATTTATAGGGTTATTTCACATAAAAACCATCAATTTTCTCATTCATATATCATACACACAAAGTTGTAGGTTTAATTTGTATTTTCTCTAGATTAGATACATATTTTAACCAAACAAAATATTGGAATCTATTTAATAACAGATTAATAAAATAAAAATAACACGAAGAGTTGACAGAAACCTTTCACATTTCATTACTAAAAATGTGTACACACATCTAGGTTAGGATCTATTATGTTGTGTGGTCAATCGACCAGCTTGCTTCGAGAACCAAGTAACCAGTCCCTACGAATGCCTTGTGGCTTACACTTTATGCCAGGAAACCTTCACTTCCATCTCACTTAAGTGAACCTCCAACAAAACTATAGTTGATTCTAACAATAGAATTATTTTTTTCTTCTATTTTAAGTATTAAGGGTTTTTCGCAGTGAATTATAATAGATATCATTTTTTGGGATTCAACTGCACTATGTAAGTCATTTGTGTATGACCATTTCCATGAGAGGTAATCGTAACTGACTAATTTCTCATGATTTTATAATATTCCACTTAGCACTCATTGCATTGGATGATGCTCACAGGGGTGAAGAAGTGGGATTGAAACCAGTGAAATGTATCACATATCATCAATCATCACTTCCAGGGCTTGCACTTGGTAACCAAGACTTCCTACGAGGTTACCCCTCCCAGATCACCTTTGGCTCAAGCACACTTAATTGTGGGTTTTTCCCCACAATTAACCCCGCTTAGCTTGCTACCCCGTTTGCAAAACCTTAACAAATATTGTGCCTCATGAACCATTGAAGTAGATTTCCCTTCACTCTTTTGAATTTAAGTACTAATGGGTTTTCGTAGTGCATTATATTAGATATAATTTTTTTGGGTTCAACTACATTAACTAAGTCATTCATATATGACCATTTCCATTAGAGGTAGTAATAATTAACTAATTTCTCATGATTTTTGAATAGTCCACTTAACATTCATTGAATCGGGTGATTCTCGCAGGGGTGAAGAACTAGGATTGAAAGTAGTGAAATGTATCACATAGCATCAATCTTCACTTCCTAGGCTTGCACTTGGTAACCAAGACTTCCTGGGAGGTCACCCATCCTAGATCACCTCTAGCTCAATATTATCTTATCTTTATAATCACTCATGACTTTAGATATTTTGATCTCCTTGAACTTTTCCTTGTTATGGAAGTTTGTTACAATGACTGAACATTTACCCAATGACTCATATTTGATTGAAAACTCATTAATCCATTTCGAACCTTATAAAACTATTTACTTGCGAACTATGAAGAAATTCAAATATTTTTACATGAATTTTACAATCAAAACCTTCCTTGGGCTAGTATTGAGACCTTAGGAATATTGGTGTGTGTTATATTATTTCCATGACTAGAGCCACGCATTGTACATTGTGCTGGGTGCAACAGGGTGTGATAGGGTGGGTGACAACCCACACTATTGGGGGGTTTGCAAGGGGGGTAGTAACCCCCTACACGGTGTCAAGGGAAACTTCCAAGAATTTATTTTTGTATGCAGCCCCAAGGATGGGGGCTGACACAAGGACCATGGGTGAACTTACCCATGGTTTATGCTTTGGTTTTGCACATTCTTTTGGGCTTGATGGTTTTCTTCTCATGGTATTTTGTAGATGTAATCAAGGGAACTATAGCTATGTTCTAATCGAGGGTTAGTGGATTGGGGTTTATGAATGATTTGACATGTATATATATGTATTTTAACATTGAAAAGAACATAATGAAAAATCAATATGGCAGTCCCGATTTTGGGATCCAGGGAAATTCCTTGTGTATATTTGTCTTATGTTCTCTCTATTGTATATTTTTCTATTTTAAGAATTCGTTTGTAGGTAATTTCTCTACAGGGTTAAAATCTACGAGGCTTGATCAATATTTGAACTTGTCATGGAAAGAAATATGCTCCCACATCAGACTCCCATGGTAAAATAAGTCAAGACCTCCTAGTTGTTAGCATGAGGTTTGCACCTTCAGTTCAAGGTACAATATAACAGTTCATTTTTGAAAATTCATGTTATGTAAAGGGCCTATTAAATTTTTATGAATTTTTCTATTTAATCCTAGAGATATGTATAATCAATGTTTTTCTTTTAGATAACCCTAATATTATGCCATGTTTTTCACAGGGCATTTAACCTATCGTAAACCTACAACTCGTGCTACAAATGTTTTTCATAGTGAGGCAATAGGAAATATTTATGTGGTGCACACCGAAAGTTTTTAAACCTTGGTTTTCTAGTTGTCAGCACCATTATTTTGAGTTCCCAAGTGTTTTTTCATAAATCCTTGGGCCTTTTCATCCATGATTTCACATCCAAATATATTTTAAAGGCCAAGAGACTCATTGAAAATCAAACACAAATATTCCCAATTTACCTTAAAACAACATTTTCCAATAAACATTGATTTTTAATTTCAATGTGAAGGAAGCTTTATGAGCATTATATTTAGGTGTTTTAAGGTTGGGAAAGGCATTGCAGAATCATATATTTTACAATATGGATCTATCCAGTCATGTGAATAGGTTCGAACTTGATGGTATGTATTTCGAGCTCTATTGAGAGATATTAATTCTTTTCAGAAATGCAATATGGGAGTCATTGTTTCAATGCTTCAACGAACATAATCCCAGCTGCGCAAGAATTATGACCATACAATTAACAATCACATAGGAGTACATTGTTCAAGCAACAAGTTTTCCAACTAAGGTTGAGAGGTGGTTTAAAAAGTAGAGTTTGCAGAATGTATACTTGAATTATTTCTTGAAGGAGGACTGTGAGAATCAAGATTGAAATGTAGGGGTCCTCTAAAATATGTTGAAGCCAAAATGTTCTACCACCCTCAGCATTGTACAACTTTTATTCACTTGTGAGGAAACGTATTCTAAAGCCTACTGATATCATATGAGGTTTCTTTTTCATTTTAAAGGTTTTAGAAAGACGAATCTACCATATTTCCTTCACCAAAGTTTGATAAAGATGTGCACTAAAGAAAGAACAAGGCCTGAGATACAACCCTATGATATTTGTCATCACGACCTAATTAAAATATTATACACTCATGATTTAAATAAGCAAGTGGAATAGTTGAGGCAATTGAGAAGGAGAAATTCCAATTTTAGAAGACCACCTACACCTAGAAGGTCAAGGAATGGCCAAACCAAATTTTATGCCCAAACCTTAGCTCAACAAGCAAAGGGTTAGTCTAGTCACATCCTTGTTGATAAAAATGAAGAAGCCCCTATGAAAAAGCCAGAGGTTAAGGCTTATGAAAGGAGGACTAAAAAGTAGAAAAAAAAAATGGTAGAAGAAGAGGAAGAAAAACATAAAGCAACTCAAAGGAAAAAAGGAAAAAAAAAGATAGAAACAGAGGATGAAGAAGCTGAGATAAAACCTAGGGTCTATGGAAAATGGCCTCACACTCACCATACTAACAAGCTGAGACTAAATTTCAAGTCTAAAATGAATCTTAAGCTAAAAGAAGTAGTGATTATTAATGCAGAGGAGGAGACTATGGAAGCTTCAAAAATCAGAAAAATATAGAGGAAAATAAAGCATGTTGACAAAAAGAAGGACAAAACCCTAGAGGCTGCCAAAATAAAACAAAAACCTATTAGAAGGGTGACAAGGAGTCAAAACAAGCAAGGCATCCTTGTTGAGGCTACAAAAGCCATGGGGCAATGATAAATTTACTTCATCAGGTAGACAAATACAAACCCTAGTGTTGTTGAACAAACCCTAATGGTCCCTCAACATTTTAACCTAATTAGCTTAATATTTTTTACAGTAAATTTTCTTTGATATGTTGTGATAATATTTCAGGGGTTTTTGTGGATAAGGAAGTATGATTCAACATGAGAAAAAAAATCCTTGAAAGGAGCAAGTAGTTGTAGAGGCAGTTACACAGTTTCAACATAATTTATAGGTTCATGCATGAGTTTTCTACAAGGAGGAAAAATGAGTTTGAGTATAGAATATTAAGCCTACAAACAAGTGAACAACCCCAGATCCTAAAATGCAACAGTGACATCATCCTTGTTCTAGGATCGTAGGAGGAGATAACCCACACCAATTCTACAAATTTGTTTTCACCAATAATATGTGCCTAATAGAGATCCGAGTAGATAAGATGATAGGATTATGATTAATTTTGTTAATTAAAGTTTCAGATTATCTACGTATATTGTAATTATTGCTACTAAACATTGGGGAGCTTATCTCTATTGTATTTTCCTATATATTACATGTGAAATATGAAAAAAACGCTTGTTTTTGAAAGAAGAATAGTCATTTTTTGTGTGTTTAAGGCTGTATTAATTTACAATTTTGCAAGATCATTATATTTTGACCAATTATATAAAGGTTCGTGCAATAGTAAGTCTTAGTATGTATTTGTTGTATTTTTCAATGTTTCCTTCTTTGTAATCTCATTTGAATGTACGGTCTTCTGAATATTTGAATAAGAGTAAATGTTACAAAATTCATCCTTTGATAATATGTTTCATAGATTTCAAATATTTGCACTCATATCTTCTAACTCTCCTCTAGAATTAATTTTATATGCCCTATTTTAGTGATTTGTTCTCCTATTTTTTCCCTCTAGCTATAACGATAACGAAGGTATAGGATGTGCTATCTACCTTGCCTTTATCAATCCTAATTAGAAAACGAGTTATCTTGGTAAATTTACATAAACCCTAGCTACTTGACTCCATTTCCCAATGGAATATCTCCCTTAGGCCTAACCAAACCCTACAGCTACATAACACAACTGAAGATATAAAAACTATTTGGGAATACAATTAGTTTCTAAAAATTTAGTGATTAAACTGTCAAAAAGAGCCCTCTCTCGATTGAAGGCAATGGCCTTCAATCTACAAGATTGGGTTGCAAATATTACCTTAGAGACTTCTCTCCTACAATGGACATTTCTAAGTGATAAAACTAGTCATGTGTTTTTAGCCCTAAAACCTCTTGGTTCCCATATCTTGGTCTACAATATCTCACTTTCTTTACGGATGCAAACTTGTATAGTCAACCTTTTTTTTATGGTTGATTGTATTCTTCTTCTTGGTGTTATAAATCCTCTTATGTTTTTGCATAAGCTTGCATATTTCATCAATTTCATCATCCATCCTCTCTCTCTCTACTCGCAAATGCTTCTCTTTATATGGATATTTTCCTCATACATAAAAATATTAAAATTCTCAACCTTCTCCACTACAATACATACACCTTTAAAAGTGTGTAAGACATAAAGATGTATTTTCTCGTGCTATTCTACAACACACTAATCGTTTCTCTTCTTAGACTCTTCCATTCTAATTTGACTTGCCATATTGTCTTTTAGGACAATTTCTTGCATTTCACTTCCTTTTAACAAATGAAATAAATTTTGGTTTCATGAGGAAACTCAACATCCTCATTTACTAATGCACTATCCATTGGCATACTACTTGAAATAAAACAAACAAATAGACATGCATTATGAAGACATACCACCCAATTCCTTCTTCAATTAATTGATTGCTTGCATGGGAAAATCCTACCTCATATTCTTCTCTAACAGAATACATATTATGTCTTTTAGTTTTTCTTTTAGAAATCAAGCTTTGATTCTCCTAAATTTTCATGACATGCTATTCTACAACACACTGATCATTTCTCTCCTTAGACTCTTCCATTCTAATTTGCTTGTCATATTGTCTTTTAGGACTATATCTTGATTTTCACTTCCTTTTAACAAATGAAATAAATTTCGATTTCATGAGGAAACTCAACATCCTCATTTACTAACGCACTATACATTGGCACACTACTTGAAATAAAACAAACAAATAGGTGTGCATTATGAAGACGTACCACCCCATTCCTTCTTTAATCAATTGATTGCTTGCATGGGAAAATCCTACCTCATCTTCTTCTCTAACAAAATACATATTATGTCTTTTAGTTTTTCTTTTAGAAAGCAAGCTTTGATTCTCCTAAATTTTCATGACAACATTTATTGTTTGTCTTGCCTCCTTACTTGTGTAACCTGGAGTTAAACATAATTCATTAGCATTAAAATCACAAGGCTCTTCAGCCTGAGTTGATGCTTTCACCTTAAATTCTTTATGCTGATATGTTTTTGCAAAATGTCACTAAGATCCTCAACATTCCTCTCATCAACATCCCAAATTCTCCAAGAATTCCTTCTTTCTTAGGTTCACATATGTCAACTACTTCATCATACTCAGTTGCCTTAAGTTCTTTCTTAAACTTATGTATTTTTGTTTATTTTTGTATCATATTTATTGCAAGTAATTTCTTAGTAGGCCATTTGACCCTTTCCTGATATGCCACCTACTTATTTAGTTCTCCACATCTTGTTGTAGTAGATTCACGAGCACATTTGACCATTCCTTCATCTCAGCAAGTTCCTTCTCAAACTCCTTATCACTCATCTTCCTCATGCAAATTGTTTTGGCATTGTCTTTCATTTGATTGTGACTTATCATTGATCCTTGGACATGACTATTAGTAGTTATTCTCACTTCCTCCTTTTGTGAACTCTCATTGTCGACTTGAGAGCTGCAACCAAATCAACACCTTACTAATGTATCTCCTTTGAACTTGGCCAATGGTTCATTTCACTTGAACCTTATTTCTGAGCACTCCTTGCTCCTTTAGGTTATGCATCCGCTCACATTCATCTATTCATAACTTAAATGTTGTCTTAATTCGCACCTCATTTGGAGTTCGTCAAGGTTCCTTTTCCACATTCTCCTATAACTTGTTGCTACCTATCATTATCCACTTCACAAATTAATTGAAAAAAAATACCAAATTACCTACATGTTGTTGCAATTTTGCACTCCTCCTAGCCGTGCTCCTCAATTAACGACCTTATTTCAAAGAGATTACTAGTTCTAATACCAAATGATGGAGCCAATATGAACTTGACAACAATTTCATGGGTTGGGTGCTCTACTTCAAATTGTTGAATGCTATTCACTAATATTTACAAAATCCAACACAATAATTTAACTCAAAAATTAAACAATGGGATCTCCACTCTTAAATCTTAAATCATAGCTCCTTAAAGGTAGTTCCAAAAGGATATTTACTTCTAGACATTCAAATATATGTCTAAGGGTGTTTTCCCCTCTAACTCCCTTCTATTAGATGATTTCCTTAATGATTTCCATCAATTTTTTAATAAGACGTTTCTGCACATATCACAGACATTGGAACCTAGAGAAGATGTTATTTCTCTTCCCAAGAATTTTGTCCACAAATTCAAATCCTCAATTCATTAGACCGTAAGATTTTTTCTTCAAACACTACTCTTCAGCGCTGTCCAAATAAGAATTTGACATCATCACCACTGAAAGGCATATCTAATGCACTATTTCACCCAATGAGATTTAATATATCATGTATTAAGTCGTGCAATGGTCTCAACTCAAGTTTTTATGACACTCACATTTACACATAATAAAATGAGTTCCGCTCTCATTCCTTCCATTCTCATCCTATTTTTACAAGGTAATTTTACAGAAAACCCCTTGATTTTCTCATTCATATGTCATACACACATAGTTGTAGTTTTACTCTGTATTTTCTCCTGAGTAGATACAGATTTTAACCAAACAAAATCTTATACTCTATGTTTTTAATAAGACATAAATAAAAGAACAAGAACATAGAGATTTGGTAGAAACCTTTGCCATTTCATTACTAAAAAATTGTACATAGATCTGAGTCTTGATCTATTCTATTGTGTGGTTAACCGACGAGCTTTCCCTCAGGACCAAGAAACTAGTCCCTACAAATGCCTTATGACTTAGGTTTTATACAAGGAAACCTTCACTTCCACGTCACTTAAGCAACCCTCCTACAAAGATATAACTTCTTCTAACAATAGAATTCTTATGTTATCCTTACAATGACGCATGAATTTAGATCTTTTGATCTCTTTGAATTTTTCATGGTTATGAAAATTTGCTACAATGACTCAACACTTTCCTAATGACTCATATTTTATTACCACCTTCTAAATCCACTTAGAGACTTCTAAAACTAATTACTTGAAAACAATGACAAAATTCAAATATTTTTACAAAGATTTTACAACCAAACCCCTCATTCAACAACTATCGAGACCTTAAGTCTAATTAGTATTTAAACCTATGAAGAGAGAAAGACGCTCTACATTATTTCTTAATATGAGTATGGCATGTGTTAGTATTGGAATGTCAAGAATGTGAATTGTAAATTAAATATTTCAATGTTAGCTAGTAAAAATACAAATTTTCTTATAGTTAAAAATTCGTATTTGTGTTATCAAAACAAGTATAGATATATCTTAATTGCATATTTACTAGAAGTCTAAAAGAATCAAGTTTCTCTTTGTGAAAAACATCCTTAAGTTTTGCATTCAAAAAAAAATTGTTATTAAGAGATTTAATCCCTCTCAAGTCTTAATAAATACATAATTAAGGTAGATCTCTATTGGTAAAAAATATTCCATTTAATGAAAGAGGAAAATTATATGACATGATATGAAAAATATAATAGATAAAACAAATATTTGTTTAAATTATAAATAATATGGAAAAAATTTCATAAAAATATAACACAATAAATTGGCCATACAATAAATGTTATATAAATGTATAGAAAAACATCTCACTATTCTAGGAGAAGCTCTCCTTCTTCAGCGTTTGGTGAAGGGGTCTTTTTCTAAGGGACAAAATAAGGGGCCTTTACCTTTCGAAGTCCCAACATTTGACAAACACACAGTTTTTCGTCAAGGAGTTTTCCCGTCTTCTAGCTCTTAGGAATTCGAGAAAGTTTATTTTTGTAGGAATATTTCATGAGCCTAATCCGGCATCCATTGGGTGATTAGTCAACTCATGGCCCTGAGAAACAAACATATTTCCATCACTTGAAGCTTCCTTCTCAACGTGGGGATTTTAGCATGGTGTTACTATAATAGGGATCATAAGTATTAAATTGTTTTCTTTACTAGTATAGATTTATCTTAAGTATACATCTAATATAAGTTTAGAAGAAATTTTTTAGATATAATTTTTTTTAGAGTGCAAAATAAAATGTTATTTTTTATTGTTTAAATTGTATTTTTGAATGCTAAATAGAATATATAGCACTAATTAAAAGTTTTAATCATAAAAAAATATTATTTTCATGATATATATATATATATATATATATTATTTTTAATATAATATATAATATATACATATCAATTGGCATTAAAATGTGTTACATAACATGTTTTCAGAGACAGTTTATCGCTCAAATTAAAATGACTTTTTGTTATTAATGTATTTTTAAAGTATATGTCAATATTATAAAATATTTTATTGATAATCCACATGAATATTTTTATATACAACATTATTATATTTTATTTTAAGAAAAAATTTCTACATATAGATATATATGAAATTGGTGTGGACATAAATTAGTTAAGATAGATCATTAAATAGATTATTGAAATTTCTAGTTAAAATATTTTTGAAAACTAAAAAATTAAATATACATTTTTTACTTGTAATTACTTTAGCCCATTCATTTTTTTATTATAACCAATATAATTTTTCTATTTAAAACAAAATTTTTATTTTAAAATAACATGAATAAACTGACAAACATACTTACACATCTCCTTATCCTAATTTATATAATCTCTAGGCTAAATTAATAATCTCATAAAAAATGTTCCCAACCACTACATGTCCATTTGCTGCCACTGAATGATGAGAAGAGTGTAAGGTTTACAAAATACCGAACTGTCGCATGGGAGGCAGTCTTGTCAGCTAACAAACCCAACAAATCAACCCTTTTACAACCAACCACGACAAGTCCATTTGCTGCCACTGAAGGATGAGAAGAATGTAAGGTTCACAAAATACCAACTGTCCCATGGGAGGCAGTCTTGTCAGCTAACAAACCCAGCAAATTAACCCTTTTACAGACATTCAAGTTCTTTCATACTTCCATAACACCACCGGGAAAGTGCCAAAGCTAGGAAAGCAGCGACAGGTAGGGGGCAGTCGCTTCGGTTAACAAACCCGATGATGGGAAATTTCCATGGAAATCGATGCCATCACCGGTAGTTCAGTTCACCGCCATGAAGTTAAGCAAGAGTGTTAGAAGCGGTAGGGGCCGAATAGTCTAGGCACCTTTGGTTTAAGTACCTGCTTCCGAACGATGATCATATAATTTAGATTTTGGAAAGCCCTTGTGCTAAGGTCTATGAATTTGAAGAATGTGCGAGATTGTGTGTTGTTCGATTGTGGTTTCCTTCGGAGTTAAGCAAAGCACTTAAGATCGTTGTGGAAAGTTGGGAACCCATCCATAATCATGATATGGGATTTTATTGAGATAAGAAGCAAAGTCAATTTGGGCTATCAATTTGAGCTATCAATAAATATTGGTGAAGCTGCTGCAATTGACATCACTATTTTTAGACTTAAATGGATTTTACGATAAAAAAATTAATTATCAGTGAATTATAATATGATATGCTAAAGCAATTTTATAAACCTAATATATCTAAAAATAATCTTAATTTTATTGTTGTATATAATACTTAATACAATCCAGGAAAAAATTCTAATTCTAATTATTAAAAAATAATTATAATTTTATTTCTATTCTTAATATTTATAATATGTATAATATTATTAAATACTATTATAATTATAAATACCTACACCGTTATTTTATTTTATATAAATTGTTAATAATTCAAGTTCTAAACGAATATAAAATAATTTCATAACAATGTTATGACACTAAATTTCATTTCAATTTACCTTTGCAATTATGATCCTAAACGTAAATATTTTAATATTGTATTTATCAAATGTCCGACACATTGTTTAAAATTTGTTTATTCGCAGTGATCTTTCGAATGATTATTCTTATATAGTGAATGCTAAAATAAATGCACACATATTTACAATTATTGTAAAAGATCGTATCAATAATTAATTATAAAATATAAATAATTAAATTATATATTTTAAAAATTAATGTATAATTAATATGTTTCCTCCTTTATAATTATAAATAATAATGTATTAATTTTTTGATATCCCATTTCCAATTATACAAGTTCATCTGTTTATTATATTTTTTATATTAAGTAATAAGCAAATATTATTTTTTTTAGGAGATGTTTAACATTTGGAGTGGATATTTCAATAATTTTTATAGACTACATTGAAATTATGAGTTGTGATTCATGGCATTTCAAATTAAAGAGTTGAGATTAATTTATCAAGGATACCTTCATAGTTTGGTCTCATGGACATTCCTCCTTCATCTCAATCTTCTACCACTTAAATATCCTCTCTTCTTATCCTCAATTTATGGTAAAATTAAAAAAAAGTTGTCTCTTACCTTCATTGATGTTCCTGTATCTCTTCTTTTCTTTCCCATGAAATCTACTAGAAAATGACCCACCTTGCCAATTAACTCCACATTGATTCCTATTATCATAGGATGCAAAAAAAATAATTGCTCGTAACACTCTCTTCAATATAGCCATTTGAATCTATTATCATCAATTCCTAACCAAAGAAGGAATTCAATTTAACAAAGGCTCAAAAGCCAATGGGCACTCCATTTCATAGATCAAGATTGTTCGGGTATGTTTCATTAAAGAGATCATCAAGACCTCGTTAGGACCTTATTTAGGCAATGATTTGAACCTATTCCACGCATAATTAGGGGGACATGATCAGGGGGGACATGATCAGTTTCTTTCACTACGATATCTTCCCTACCAATTGGAATCTTAATGTGTTTGACATTTTTATTTTTAGTAAATATAATTTTAGTAGGGGGCGAAACCTAGGACTACATGGGTTAGTAATTTTAATTTTTCTTCTCTCTTGTTATCTTAGAGCTAGTTTAGTACAATTTCGCACATATACCTTGTGTTTGTGTTTAAAATATAACATGAAGCAATATGTTCAACTTTCCCTCCAAATTATAAACATCATCTGTCCTCCTTACCTAAAGCTCTTATCTTTCTACCCTATATCAAATATACCATCAACCATATCACAAATTTTTGGACTAAAAGGAATATTAAAACTCAATTTAAGCCTTTTAAGACTATGGAACAATTATTTAAAACTACTCACCATAAATTTGATCCAAAGTGTTGTCTCACATTAAAGAACATATAATTAATATGACAGACAACTACATCTCCAAATTAAAGATCATTGAGGGCTCCTTTAAATCCAAGCACCTAAATTTTTTTAAAATTAATATATTAATATTTTTAATTAGTATAATATTTAATTTTAATAATAAATAATATTAATTTTATATATTTATCTTTTATCTTTTAATTAATTATTTAACTTGTATTAAATTGTACATTTAAAAATAAATAAATAAGTTATTTTACACATTATAAACGTATTATTTAAATATAAAATTCTTAAAACAGACACCAAATCAATAAAATAGTAATATGCCACTTCATTAACCCAAGATAGTAGGAAGATACTTCAATATAATAAACTTATACAAACAACTCACATGACACAAACTATTAAAGCCAAACCTGCATGACCAAACTTATAACAATTTGGAACGCTGACCTGTCAAACCACAATTTATGCGAGAAAGCCTCGAACAACTCAAACGTTACACAAGCAATACAACGTAACCAAATGCCTACAGCCATACTCAAACAATACAACCCAACTTGATATAAGAAATATTAAATTGTGACAGAAACGATCTAGAAATCTTATTTGCGAAACCTATATTTTGGGGCATATGGCATTCCATTGCTTCTTTCAGCGAACACATATTTTAGAGATGGGAACGAGGAAAATGGGGAGTTTGCTCCATCGTATCTTCTCATGGTAGTAGAGGTCAAGCAAATAGCAAACATTATTCCCTCCACGCCTCTTCTATTACAACAGCGACGAAGCGGTTGATGAGGTCCGACACTACACCCACTCCACATTTTGCAGTTCCTGCGTAGGCTGCTTTTCCCCAGCCGAAATCCACATCTCTGAGGCCCATGTTGGTAACGTCCGAAATGAAAAAGGAGGCCACAGTAAAGTGAGGGCGCCATCCCACTTCCATCAAATCCATATCGACCGCACGTACTCGTTGTTCACAGTCATTTTTGCTTCGTTTATCAATCTCACAGCGAAAGGCAGTGGTTTGTTTAATAGCTCTCCTGCGGTCGTCTTCGCGCATGCAAGGCTAATCTCATTCCCGTAGAACCCTTTTGGAAGCGGTGGGTCAGCTTTCGTCCAGGCATTCACTGTGAATATGAACCAAACTTCTTGCTCCGCGGGCATTTGGACATCCTTCGTTCTCAGACGCCACAAGAACGGCGATAGAACTTCAAAGCTTGAGCACTTGTCTTGCCCTACCGCCTGTCTCTTCAGCGACTCGATCTGCTTTTGTCCGAAGAAGAATGAATTGTGGATCAGCACGTTAATGGACACGTCTTTTACTAGAGTCAAAACTTTTAACGTACTTTCTCTTTTGTTCCTAGCATCCCATGATTTTTAATTGTTAGCATTCCTTGATTTTTAATTGTTAGCATTCCTTCTGCACCACGATTATGAGTATTCTATGTATTTTGCAATTCTAAATATGTTGTGAATATGAAACTCGACTCTAGGTGTTCATATAATTTTTAGAGAGGGGTCTTCCTTGATATCCTCTTCCTCACCTTCGGAGAAAATGGGTTCATATGGCTATCTAGCATTTCGATTTACAAATCTGTCTTTTCTTTTTGGATGTCTTTTTTCCTATGGGATGAATGGTTCAGATGCCCTATTTGAAAACATGAATGTCATTTGAAATCTTTGTTTTCATAATGTAAAGCTTGAATCCATTATAAAGAACCATGATTCAACAAAATATGATTTGGTACATATTTACTCATATCTATTTTCACATAGACAATCAAATGTAAATAGTGCATTCACTGTTCATCTTTATGAACTTTCCAAGAGTATTCCCAGTGTCCTAAATTAAATTCTCATGCCAAAAAGGAAGAGGAAGATGTGGAAACCTAGCTTAAACTAGCATTTGTTTTACAACCATTTTAGTGTGATTAAACTTCAAAATCCAGGGAGTGAGGAAAACTAGGCTCTTCCCAAAAGACTAGGGCCCATCTACCACACTTTTTTCATAATCTTCCTCAAAATCAAACTGTACAATGAAAAATCCTTTGGAATAGAAATACATATCACAATATTTTATTAAAGTTAAAAAGATCCATTAATGCAATGCTTCTAAATTTTACTAGAACCCATTTAATCTTCCAATAACAGCCCTATCTTGTAGTAATGTGAAGAGATTCTTTACCTTTGCAATTTTTAGAGATTCTTTACCTCTTCAATTTTTATTTCCAAAGAAAGCATTTTCTCATTGTTCTTACAATGTACAATATTACAAAAGCTTGCGACTAGATGATTGAGATGGGATCTTTACCACATGTAGCATCCTTGTATGAGGTTGAAGTATAGATGAACCTATGGATCCCATTTCTTCCCTAAGTTGTCTCAATCCTAAAAGCATGAATGAATTCATGTAGATGTTGTATGCACTTAATTGGCATGTACCTGAGAACTATTTTCCCTCATAAATGAGACGTTGAAACACTACAAGAATTTCAGATATATTTTACATCCTTCACCTTGGCTTCTGCATGAAGCAGCAATGGTATAGATCTTAGACTAGTTTTTCGGACAAAAATTTCAAACCCTTGCATGGACTTCGAGCATTTTATGTCATCCATCCTTCCCATTGAAAAGGGACTTGGAGGTATATTGGGTAAAACTTGTTGTTTCAGAGTGCATCTGTATATACTAAGGAGGTGTGACAATGTAAGAAATAGAAAAGCTCATATATTTGCAGTTGTAGGTAAAAGTTTGAATATCCAAAGAGATGGAGTTGGCTTTTGGGACTTGGACGCATATCGGGTAAATCTTGTCATTTGAGAGTGCATCTGTATATACTAAGGAGGTGTGACAATGTAAGAAATAGAAAAGCTCATATATTTTTTAGTTGTACATAAGAGTTTGAATATCCAAAGAGATGGAGTTGGCCATAAAAAATCCAACCAGAGCCTCAAAAGAGAAAACAGTAGGCATGTCCTTCCATAAAAACCCTGAAGATCACCCATATTTGTTTCGAGATTATAATAGCCTTCCTTTGAAAAGTTATCAATTGAGCTCCTTACCTCCAACATGAATCAAACTAAGAAAATGAGCTTCAAGGGGAAAATCCCATAACCATCCATAACTTAAAACTTAGAACAACATGCCAAAGGCCATCAAAGACAAGAAATTTCTACAAAACCAATCACCAATAAAAAATGAAATGTAGGGGTTCATGACTGAGACTTGGAGCACTCCAACCAAACCTTGTATCATGGTCCAAATCTCTCCTCTCTCCAAAGTGTCTCGATAATAAACTCAATAAAAATCAACCGAGGTAAAATTACATAAATTTGTACGTGAATAACTTAGTACCTACTAGGATTTGAACTTTGAATCTCATTGTTTACATAATACTTCATAATATGGAGATCACCAATTGAGTTGAGCTAGTAGGCTTAATTACTAATTAGAATTATTTAATTTGTAAATATTAATTAATAAACATTTAGATGTATTTAAGTAAAAATGTTTATATTATAATTAATGGTAATTTTTATGGACTTTAGAATAATTTAGTCAACAATTTGTTTTCTTAGCTCTTTAGATTCAAGCCTAGAGAGACATGTTGTAACTTGCTTATTTGTGGCATTTATAAAGTAGTTGTATCTTCTGTAATAATGACAACCAATCTAGAGAAAGACTTATTCAATAATAATAATAATAATAATAAAATTTAAATTTTATTAACATTTACTGTTTAAATAGAAAACGAATATAATAATAAATCTTATTCACATTCACCTTCCACTATTTTACTAATAAACACGTTCCACTATTTTACTAATAAACATGTTTTCATAGTCTAAGAGAAAAATATGTTATGCTAGAACAATTCAAGACAGTACCAACACTTACATTAGAACTTGGAAACAAGTATCATTTGTTAATTTATGAATTGAGCATTGTTATTTTCTTATTTTTGAGGTGAGAATTTTCAAAATTATATGAATTTAAATTATTTACATGGGTTCATGGTAACTGATGAATTAGTAATGGTTGTATTATGACATATTATGTACGCCATGGGATTTTGTAACCTGCATGCATTTAAAACACAACATTATAAAAAAAAAATCATTTACCGAGACTTTGTTACACACAGAAATCAAATAAATGTTTTTATGTTCATAAAATATCAAGACAAAATCTAAGTTTAATATGATTTATACCATGATTGGTTATGTTTTTCGCCTTCTATATTTATTTTAATTAAACCTTGGGAAACGTCTCCAAGTCTAGGTTACACTTTTTTACACCAACTTAAAATTATGAACTAAGGTCGCTTCAGGTTTACCCGTATCAATGTTAAGTACATGCAAATTTGGATTATTAAATTTAAATGTACTACACTTCTGTAATTTTCTACTCGACCTGGCAGCTAGGGCCAGATCCACAACAACCTAATTTCGAGGTCATCCGATGGTCAATATTAGTTAGGGTTTAGTTTTGTAACCAATTCCCTCCTCAGTTCTGAGACCATTTTGTCATTTTCTCTTCTGCAAGTTAGGGTTTTCAGTGCTCTGCAACTGGTCGATGGCAGTGAAAGTGTTCAACAGGGGTTCTCTTTCCTCCAGGTTTTTACACTTGCTCCGATTCAGTTAAACATAGAAAGCCTTTTTCATTCTCCTCAACCCTCCTACAATATTGACCTATTCTCTGTCTCCCTACCCCGCAGGCTTAGCCATCTTTCATACTAGTATGGCAAAAGGAAAGTCTTGGGTCTATAGGTATCATGCCTATACTACTTATAAATCTTTTCCTATGAGGTTTGGGGCAGTGCCCTGGGGAAAGGTTTTTTGGATCCTATATTACGTAGGTGGACCTACCTATGGTTTTGTGCATGGTTTGCACACATGGTTTTGGGCGTGTTTGTTTTTGGTCCATGGTATTGGATGCTTTGGAATATATAAATATGTATTGTAACATTGAAAGGATCATAATGAAAAATCAAGCTAGTAGTCCCAGTTTTGGGATCGAGTGGAAAACCTCTGTGTATATTTCTTTTATGTGTTATGCTCTCGCCTTTGTTTATTTTCTATTTTTAGAATTCGAATGCAAGTAATTTATGTACGGGGTTAAAACCTACCTTTAGTATCAGAGTTGTTTTGGCTTCAAGGCGATGCCTTTGTTACTGAGGGGTTTCACTCGGGCCTATGGTAGACCCTGTTCAATGGGAGATCCGCAGGGTCAATTCTGGTGGTGAAAAAATATGGTGAGCAGTGGAAAGATAGAGATTGAAAAAATTAATGGTTAGAGTTTTGAGATATGGAAACTCAAGATGGAGGATATGTTGGTAGATGAAGGTCAGTGGATCGTGGTAGATCCAGGTACTAAACCTACAGCAGTGTTTGATGAAGAATGGAAGAAGTTGGATCAAAAGGGAAAGAGCACAATTCGATTGTGTGTCTCAGATTCACTACCTTTGAATGTACCAGGGGAAGCTACGACTAAGGCATTGTGGGTCAAGTTAGGGACTTTGTACCAATCTAATTCTCCAGTGAATAAATTGTTCCTCTAGAAAAAGTTGTATAACCTGAGGATGAAAGATGGAGACTCAGTGAGAAAGAATCTAAATGCATTTAATACTACGGTAAATTATTTATTATCTATTGATATTAAAATTCTAGATGAAGGTAAGTGCATTAGTTTGTTGTGTTCTCTACCAAATTCGTGGGATAGCCTGGTTATTGCAATAGGTAGCAATGCAATTTCCTTGCAATTTGATGAAATAGTCTCGTCCTTGTTGATGGAGGAGATGAGACAGAAAAATACGGAGAGACAAAATGGTGATTCCTTGTCTATACGAGCATGGTCCAAGAAGACAAAAAAAAATAAGTCATCGAGTGGGAGATCCAAATCTAGAGGGAGATTTAAATCTCCAAGAAAACCTATAAAGGTGTGCTGCAAATGCGGAAAGCAAGGGCACTACAAAAGGTACTGTAAATCTAAAGCTCCTGAAAAAGGAAATGGATCTGATGATACTCCTTCTACAAAGGCAAAAACCACCTCAGATGAAGGTGGGGATGTATACTTGGCTTCTTCAAGCACACATATAGATCATGAGGCATGGTTGATTGACTCAGGTGCATCCTTTCACTTCCCTCCCCATAGAGAGTAGTTCTGTGAGTATGAGAAATATGATGGTGGTGATGTCTTCTTAGGGATGATAGAAAGGTTAGAATCATTGGTCACAGAAAAGTAAAGTTGAATTTGCACACTTCTGGTTGTTATGCATATTCCTACATTGGCCAGAAATCTAATTTTTGTAAGAAAGTTGGATGATGCAGGTGTAAAAAATGTGTTCGAGAAATATACCTGCAAGATGGTTTGGGGAGAACTACTATTGATGTGGGAATTTCGGATTGGAACTCTATACAAGCTACAAGGTAACACTATTATTGATGGGTGCAACGTTTCTATGGTTTTTGAAAGTGGAGCAGAAAATCTAGTGGTCTCCGGAGAAAATACCATGCTATGGCATCAAAGGGTTGGACATATTGGGGAGAAGGGCCTTCAAATACTTCATTGTAAAGGTATGGTATAAGTTATTACTAATAGCTCTCGGGATCTTGATTTCTGGGAAAATTGTGTGTATGGGAAGAAGAATCGGGTGAGTTTCCCCTCTAGTAGTAAGAGGGTGAAACAAATATTAGAGCTTGTGCGCAATGATGTGTTTCGATCTGTGAAGGTTCCATCACTTGGTAAATCTGTATACTATGTATCATTTATAAATGACTTCTCAAGGAATACATGGATATATTTCCTCAAGAATAAATTCGAATTCTTTGATAGGTTTAAATAATTTAGGGCTCTGGTGGAAAACCAGACAGAGAAGAAGATAAAGGTGCTGAGGACAGATCACAGTGGAGAGTTCTGCAGTAAGGAATTCGAAGAATTTTGTAAGAAGTGTGGTATAGAACGACAGAAGACTACTCCATACACACCTAAGAAAAATGGAGTTGTAGAAAGAATTAACAAGGTGTTGAGGGAAGGGGCAAGAAGCATGCTCAGTGGTCTTGGGTTAAGATAGGAATTCTGGGTAGAGGCGATGGAGACAACATGTTACCTAGTCAATAGATCATCTTCATCAGCGTTGGAGGATAAGACTCCACAAGAGGTATGGACTGGTAAGAAACCCTCTCTTTCACATCTAAGGGTATTTGGATGTGATGCATATGTACACATTCCAAAGGAGAAAAGAAAAAAGTTGGATAGTAAATCTGAAAAGTGCATCTTTATTGGGTATAATGATGGTTTAAAGGGTTATAAACTTTGGGACCCAGTAAAAAGGAAGGTTGTGTACAGCCGAGATGTCGTGTTTAGAGAGGTGAAAAATGTTATTAAACATGAAGTCTCATCAAAGGAATCTGATGAGATAGAATTTGAGTTAAAGGAGGAGTAATCAGACTCCATGTTAGAAGAGGAATCAGAAGATGAAGAGCCCCAAACTCCAGTTGTGAGAAAATCAGTTCAAGAAAGAAGGCAGCCAAAAAGGTATAGTCCATCTTATTTCTGTTCAAATTTTTCTTTATCTATTATTGATGATGATCCCAGAACTGTGAAGGAAACAGTAGATTCAGATGATAGAAAACTCTGGAAAGAGGCCATGGTTGATGAAATGGCATCTTTGCACAAAAATGAGGCTTGGGATCTAGTGGTGTTGACGGCTAGAAGGAAACCCATTGGTTGGAAATGGGTGTTCATGAAGAAGACAAATTCAAAAGGAAAGGTGGAGAAATACAAAGCTCAGTTGGTAGCAAAAGGTTATTCCCAAATGTCAGGAATTTATTTTGGTGATATTTCTTCTCCTATTTCCAAGGTAGATTCTATTAGATTACTTTTATCTGTGGTTGTTGCTTTTGATTTTGAGGTAGAACAGATGGATGTAAAGACAACATTTCTCCATGGGGATCTGGAAGAGGAATTTACGTGAAGCAACTTGAAGGCTTTATGGTGAAGCGTAAGAAAGAAGTGGCATGCAACTTAAAGAAGTCTCTGTATGCGCTAAAACAATACCAAGGATGTGGTATCAGAAATTTGATACATTTATGCGGGGACTTGGCTTCACCATAAGAAAATAATATCATTGTGTTTATTTTAAATTGATTGGTGACCGTATTATTTATTTTTTCTTGTATGAGGATGACTGTTGCTGGTTGGAAATGACAAAGAAATTATCTAGGATTTGAAGACCCAATTGTCCTCCAAATTTGACATGAAAGATCTTGGTGCTACAAACTATATTTTAGGCATGGAAATTAAAAGAGACCAGGAAAAGAGGAAGCTCTGGTTAAACCAGAGGAAGTATGTCGATACAATATTGCAAAGGTTTAATATGTTGGATAATAAATAGGTGAATGTTCCTATTCATGTAGGTATAAAGTTGTCTACTGAACAGTGTCCCAAGGCACAAGAAGAGGAAGGGGACATGTCCCATGTTCCATATGTAGGTGTAGTCAGTAGCCTGATGTATGCGATGGTATCTACTAGACCAGACATTGCATATGCAGTGGGAGTATTGAGCAGGTTTATGTAAAATCTAGGGAAGGAGAATTGGACAACAGTGAAGTAGGTTTTGAGGTATTTGCGTAGCATTAGTGTTTATGGTTTGTGCTACCAAGGAACACCAGGATTGTACAGAGTTTTGCATATTCGTGGTTTTGTTGATGCAGACTGGGCTGGAGATTTTGATTAGAGAAGATATACAAGTGGGTACGTGTTTAACCTATTTGGAGGTCATATCAATTGGATGAGTAAGAAACAATCTGTAGTGGCACTATCAACTACAGAGGCAGAATACATGGCAGGCACTCATGCAAGCAAGGAATCAATTTGGTTGCAGAGATTGTTTTCAAGTATGGGGTTTGTACGGGGAGCTATAAGGACAGATTGTGATAGCCAAAGTTCAATTTTCTTGGCAAAGAACCCTGCTTACCATTCAAAGACAAAGCATGTTGATGTTTAGTATCACTTTATGAGGGATATGATAGAAGACAAAAAGGTGTTGTTGGTAAAGGAAAACACTTTGAAGAATACTACACATGCATTGACAAAATATGTGAGCTTTGAGAAGTTCCCTTGGTGTAGAGAAACAATGGGCATTGCAGGACTGGATAAATGACTAAGCTCTATTGTGGCCCCCTATGAAAAGTAAACAACAAGTGAGAGAATGTTGGGTTTTGTTATATTCTTTCCATGACTAGCCCCCCTAGTTAACCAAGGGGTTAGAGGGGGACAAAGCCCCACCTTCATTGCGCCAATTGAGTAGCGAGGGGGCGGCAACCCCCCTTGTCCAGGGGGTTTGAGTGGAGCAGGTAGCCCCCCTCTATAGGGTCTGGGCGAGTGCCTCGGGGTAATCTTTTTTGGACCCTATATTAGGTACGCGGACCTAAGTATGGTTTTGTGCATGGTTTTCACACATGGTTTTGGGTGCGATGGTTTTCGGTCCATGTTATTGGATGCTTCAACATGTATAAATATATGTTGTAACATTGAAAGGAACATAATGAAAAATGAAGCTTGTAGTCCCAGTTTTGTGATCTAGGGGAAAATCTCTGTGTATATTTTTTATGTGTTATGCTACCACCTTTGTTTATTTTATGTCTTTTGGATTTCGTATGTAGGTAATTTACGTATGGCATTAAAACCTACACAACTGACTGTTAACTCTCTATCAGTTCTACAAACAATTTGGAACTAATTTAACTGAACATAACTCAGTAAATTGAGTTATCTAATTACAACTCACAATTAAACTCATCATGGACCCCTAAAACTTAGGGAGAGGATATACATGACTCCAGAATGACTTCCAACTTGAAATTCCTAAGATAATTAATTTAATTAAACTTAATTAACTATTTACAAGTTAATATGTGAATATAATTTTATTTTAATTCACAGTTTAAATTCAAGGACAAATTAAACTAGAATTTCTTGTTTCCATTTCTCAACTCTCAAAAAGAAAGGAATTATCAGCTACCCGAATCTTGTCTCTGTGAAACTTGAATCTACATCTTGACAATGACTTTGTCAAAATGTCAACATCTTGCTCCTCTATGGGAATGTACGGTAACAACATAATCTTCCTCAATACACACTCTTTGAGATGATGACATCGAATATCAATATGCTTGGACCGATCATGAAAAACTGGATTTTCAGAGTGTTTGATACAACTATGATTATCATAGTAAATCACAGTTGGATCCATCTACTGACCAAACAAACCAACCAGAATCTTGCTCATCTATATGGCCTCACATGTTACTCGAATCGCAGCCATGTACTATGCCTTTGTTGAACTGAGTGCAACCGACCTCTATTTTCTATTGTACAAAGAAACTGTCATTGACCCAATACTAAAGATCCATCCTAATGGGATATTTGGGTTGGACATTATCCTTGCCCATTCTACATCGGTTAAGCCTTGAATCATCACTCCCTCTATCTGCTTGTACCATAATCCATAATGAGAAGTGCCCCTGAGGTATCTCAACACATGCTTTGCCACCTTCCAATACAACTTAGGAGTCCTAACGATCTCTTGACTAAGTTAGTTAACTAAATAGCACATGTCTGGTCATGTGTTCACTAAGTAGATGAGTGAACCCACAAGATTCCTGTAAATAGTAGCTTCCACTACTTCCACTGAGGTAGCATCCTCATTCCTCCAGTTACTTGCTGGAGGAGTCTCCATGGTTTTGTTGCTCTCCATGTAGAATCTCCTGAGTATCTTGTTGGCATACTTTCCCTGAGACACAAAAAACTCCCCATCTCCTTGCCATACATCTATTCCAAGAAAGTAATGCATGGGCCCCATTTCCTTCATCTCAAATTCTCTTGGAAGGTCCTCTTTGGAAGATTTGATTAATTGACCATCACCTGTTAGTATGAGATCATCAACATAAAGTACAATGATAAAAATTTAACCTTCCACCACTATGTATTACAGGTTTTCATCTGCTTCACTATTCATTTAGCCCAATCTAGTGAAGTAGTTGCCTATCCTAGTGTACCAAGCATGGGGTACTTGCTTCAATCCATACAACTCTCTCTTGATTAGGAACACATGTGACTCACGGTCGAAGGTTTCAAAACTTTTAAGATTCTATATGTACACCTCTTCCTCAATCGTGCCATTAAGGAATGTTTTCTTCACATCCATATTATGTATCTTCCAACCCATCTATGATGATAATGAAAATATAGATCTGTTTGATGATTACCTTGCAACAGGAGCAAAGGTCTCATCCTAGTGAATCCCATCTACCTGTGAAAAGCCATGGGACACAAATCTAGCCTTATACTTCTCCACACTACCATCTACATCTTTCTTTACCTTGTAAGGTGGATGGGAGTTCACCACTGACTTGTCGTTTGGTCTCGGGACCACATCCCAAACACTATTACAAACTATGGAGTCATACTCCCAAATCAATTGTTGCACCGCTTTCTTAAAGGAAGATGTCTCTGTCACAACACATTCGCCCACAAGAGCCATGGATCCAGTGTATCTCTTAGGTGACCTCCTCTATCTATGTTGTGATGTGGGTGCTTCCACATTTTCTTTACAATATAACAACAATCTATCGACCTCTTTGGGGCACTTTATCCCATTTCTGGAAGACTTTTCCTGAGTGGATGTATCCAATCTGGGATCCTCTATGTGGTTGCTCCACATAAATCTGAGGCTCCTCAACCTTAGGAGATAAAAGCTCCACAACTACATGTAGCTCAAGATCCTTCTCAAGGGAAACTCGCATCGCCTTCTCCTCTTCGAATCTGACATCCCTATGTACCATCGTCATCCTGCTGGTCGGAAAGTACACCCGATAGTTGTGAGGTGTATTAGTGTACCCCAAAAATATCCCCAACTTTTTTGTCAGCTAAAGCTTCTTTTGTGCATCTTTGGTCACATGGAAATATACCGATGACCCAAAAATCCTGAAGTGACTAATGTCTGGCCTCTTACTGGAAAAAGCCTCCTCTACTGTCATCATCCCAAGTATCCAATGTGGGCTATGATCCTGAACATAAACTGTTTTGTTGCATGCCTCAACCCACAAGTGTAGTGGTAGGCTCTGATCATCCAACATCTCCTTCTCTATCACTACTATGATTTTTTTCGTCCTCTCAGCCACCCCATTCTGTTGAGAGTTATGGGGTGTCTTCCACTCCCCTTTAATCCCTTCCACTACACAGAAGTTCTTAAACTCATTTGAGACATACTCACCACCATTATCACTCCATAGAGCTTAAACCTTATTCCTCAACTCTTTCTCCACAAATTCTTTAAACTCACAAAATTTTGTGAAGGTTTCATCCTTTTTTTGCATGAAAAATATCGAGCATTTTCGAGAAAAGAAATCAATAAATATAACATAATACATATGTTTGGTCATGGATTCTGTCGAGAATGGTCCACACACATTTGAATGGACTCGCTCTAGAATAACGTTTCCTCAACTGTGTCTCTCGTGAAAGGAATTCTTGGTGTATTTTCCTGAGGTACACCCCTTGCATGTATCAACTTGCACAAGCGTGCCTTAGGGAAGGCCGGTAGAGATCTGTTGCAATATCTTCAAATCCCCATGATGCAAGTGGCCCAATTTCCTGTGCACAACTCACCAAAATCTTATCTTTGCACCCTTTTTGCTTTTGTGCTCAAAGAAGCACACTCCTCTACCTCCCTCTTATAGAGATTCTTCACTCGAATCCCTATCTTTGTTACTTGACTCATGGCTATGTGTCGAAGGAATGTTTTTTCTTTCGAGAAGATCACATCATAGCCTCTAACCTTAAGCATGGGAACAAATACCAAGTTCTTCTTCAGCCCAGGCACATACATAACATTATTCAAGGTGATTGGAGCCCCATGCTCCCTCTAAAAGGTATCTATTCCCGATCAAGTAGCACTATACTTCCCATCATCACCCATCTCGATATGCATCTCGAGATCTTTCTCCTTTGGGTCACTAAATAACTCCTTGTCACCACTCATGTGGAATGAAGCTCCACTGTATAAGCACCATACACTTCCCATTATTGATGACACCATGCACGAAATTAAGGAAAAGTCTAATTTGTATTGAGATGCTAAAGCCTCACCCACCACTGCTCATGTGACTTCTTCTTGGAATTCTTGAATGGACAATTTGTAGCAAAATGACCCAGCTCATGATAATGAAAGCACTTAACTTTTGTCATGTTTTTCTTCTTACCTCCATGATAAGAATCTGATTTGGAATGGGAAGCTTTCCCTTTCTGCTTCTTCTCCTGAATCGCTAAGGCACATTTCTCTTCATCATCAGTGTTTCATGAAGAGTTGTCTCTGGTGTTCCTACTGATCTCCTCCTGCATAAAATCTGACCATAGTCGTTCGCAATTTGGTAACTTCTTCCAACCATTGATAGAATCCTGATAACTATGCTAACTCTTTAGAAGTCCTATAAGAGAAAGACTCACCATATCATCCTCAGAAACCATGATTCCAACACTTCCAAGTTCATCACGACACTAAGTGAACTTGGTCAAGTATTTTCGAATAGTCTTGCCTTTCTCCATTTTGATTTTTTGAAGTTTATCCTTCAGTGTAAATTTCCTCTATCACTGTTGCTATGAAAAAATTGCATCAATTATTTCCACATAACATATAGATTTTCCTTGCCATGGTGACTCAAGACAATGTGGCCTTGAACTCCCTCATGGATTATCCACCTCACCTTTTCCATACACTTATTCCATTTGGCTAAATTTTGTGCATTCGATACTATTGGCTTAGGAATTTCTTGATCAAAAAATTCCTTCAAGTGATTGTCCTCTAGCACAACCTCCATCCTATCCATCTAGGCTATAAATTCAAGTTGCCTTCCAAGGCATACTCAAGCCACAAACTGTAAAACACCATGTGCCGATATTGAAATATGTATTGCAAATTTGAATTTCACCTATAACACAAAACTAAAAACTTTGAAATATCCTCTACTGTACTGTCTTCAACTCTCATACCATGTAGAAAATATTATAGATTCACAAGCTCATGCAATGTACTAAAGCACAGGACATGAATCTACTTCTACTTTCAACCAATGGAAGCCAATAGATTGATGAAAACAATATGAACGAGAAGAAGGTAAATCAATGGTACATAACACAATAAGATTATCTCGCAGAAAGCTACTACTCTAAACCCCACCTATCTATATTGCATTAATCAGAAATATGAGTGAAGATAAAAAGCTTGTTCTCACTAGAACAATTCTACACAAGTATATTTCTGAACTCTCTACTTCACAAGCCTGCTTTTAGCCAACACTTAGCCAATTTCCACTGCCTTCCAAGATTATTTCCTTGCACAAGTACTATGGCTAAATAGACCATATTAATAAGAATCCAGTTCTTCCAAAACTGTGTAATCCAATCTAGGTTGACTTCCTAATTGCATGCATGATCTATACAACTCAGTAAATCATACAACTGGTAGTACATTGTCCCTACACTCTAGTATCAACTGGGTCTTTCTCAGAATCGACATGCATGAGTTTTTGATGAGGGAATATTTAGTGAACTAAAGTGACACTTATGGATCCAGCAATGCACCAACTAATTTTCAACTCTCTATTAGTTCCACAAACAGTTTGGAACTAATTTAACTAAACATAACTCAGTAAACTGAGTCACCTAATTACAACTCACAATTAAAATCATCCTAGACCCCCAAAACTTAGGGAGAACATATACATGAATTCAAAAATAATTTCAACTCAAAATTCCTAAGCTAATTAAGATAATTAAACTTAATTAACTATTTATAAGTTTTTATGAAAATAGAATTCGATTTTAATTCATATTTTAAATTCAAGGACAACTTTAACTGGAATTTCTTGTTGCCATTTCTCAACACCAAGTGTTAGTGCATTATAACTGCCAAATATTCCTCTATTACTTCTCATCTAATTTCCAAAAATTGATGTCAGATAACTTTAATATTAAACCATGCTAAAGCATACGAAGGCATCTCAATGAATGATATACATGCTAAGTCTTTCCAAGTGCTAACACGTGGCAAGTGCCAATGTTTGTTAGGGAGTGATACACATGTTATGAAGTGGCAGGGCATGTTGAACAGTGCTAAGGTTTGTCAGAGAGTGCTAATACATGTTGGGGAGTGTTACGGAGTACTAGGGAAAAACAAGGGAGCACTAGGTCAAAATGCATGGAAATGAATGAATATGAGGGTGTGTCAACGAGTTCTAGATGGAATTCCAATGAGGGAGTGACAACGTATGCTAAGAACTGGTAATTCATGCTAGGGAATATCATGGCATGTCAAGAAGTGCAAGAGTGTGCTAGGGATTTCCATTGTGTGCTAACACGTACCAAATAGTGCCAAGGCATGTTAAGAGATTCCATATGCCAAGGCATGCTACGATGTGTAGGGTGATAGGGTACGCCAATATGTTTCAAGGAGTTTCAAAGAAGAAAAAGGAAGAACCAAGCTAAAATGAAAGTAAATAAACACATAATAAAGTTAATAAGTCAGTATTTTATATTTTTAGAAAGGGGCATGCTAGGCACACTAATAATTGGTTCCAATACATGCCAAGTTCCAATGTAGGCCAAGTGATAATGTATGTTAATGCATGCCAAAATGTGCCAAGGCATGCCAACGCATGATAGGAGAGTGTTCTGTTATGCTAGGGCCTGCCAACATGTGCTTTGGTGTCCTAGTAATGGCAAGATGTTCTAAGTACAAATATGTTCCAAGACATGCGAGGCGCCAAGGAATGTTAGTGTGTGCCAAAGCATGTTAAGATGTGCCAAGAGTATTGAGGAGTGTTATGTCTCTCTCATTAATAGACATGATAGAGCTTGATTATGTATTAAATAATATAGTTCCTATACACACTAGTGGAACTTTATCTAAAGGTAATTTGTTAGGCAATAAACCTAATAGAGATGAATCATGTGTTGACTCATAGGAAAACTATATTCTGATTACTTGAGGGAAATTATACACATTAATTATGTTGGGCTATGTTATATTCTTTCCACGACTAGCCCACATAGTTAACCAGGGGATCAGAAGGGGGGGGGGGTGGACCTACCTATGGTTTTTTGCATGGTTTTCGCACATGGTTTTGGACGCGATGGTTTTTGGTCCATGTTTTTGGATGTGATGGTTTTCAGTCCATGGTATTGGATGCTTTGGCATGTATAAATATGTATTGTAACATTGAAAGGAACATAATGAAAAATCAAGCTGGTAATCCTGGTTTTGGGATCCAGGGGAAATCTCTGTGTATATGTGTTTTATGTGTCATGCTCTCGCATTGTTTATTTTCTATTTTTTAGAATTCATATGTAGCTAATTTTTGTACAAGGTTAAAACCTACATTTGGTATCAAAGTATTTTGGCTTCAAGGGGACACCTTTGTTGCAGAGGGGTTTTGCTTAGGCCTGTGGTAGACCCTGTTCAGTGGAAGATCTGTGAGATCAATTCTAGTGGTGAAAGAAGATGGCGAGTAGTGGAAATATAGAGATCGAGAAATTTTATGGTCATAGTTTTGAGTTATGGAAATTCAATATGGAGGATCTGTTGGTGGATAAAGATTAGTGGATCGCAGTAGATCCATGTACTAAACCAACAAGAATGTCTGATGAAGAATGGAAGAAGTTGGATTAGAAGGCAAAGAGCACAATATAATTGTGTGTCTGAGATTTAGTATTGCTGAATGTATTAGGGGAAGCTACGGTGAAGGCTTTGTGGGACAAGTTAGGGACCTTTTACCAATCTAAGTCTCTGGTGAATAAACTGTTCCTAGAGTAAAAGTTGTATAACCTGAGGATGAAAGATGTTCTCTTGGTGAAAGAACATCTAAACGCATTTAATACTGTGGTAAGTCAGTTATTATCTGTTGATATTAAAATTTTAGATGAAGATAAGTGCATCAGTTTGTTGTGTTCTCTACCAGATTTGTGGGATAGTCTTGTTATTGCAATAGGTAGCAATGCAATTGCCTTGTAGTTTGATGAGATAGTCTCATCCTTGCTAATGGAGGAGATGAGATAGAAAAATATGGAGAGCCAGAATGAAGATGCCTTGTATGTACAAGGATGGTCCCAGAACAAAAACAAAAATAAGTCATTGAGTGGCAGATCTAAATCTAGAGGGACATCTAAATCTCCAGGAAAACCTGTAAAGGTGGTGTCCTGGAAATGCGGAAAGGAAGGGAACTAAAAGAGGGACTGTAAAACTAAAACTCCTAAGAAAGGGAATGGATCTAATGATTCTCCTTCTGCAGAGGAAAAAACCACCTCAAATGAAGGTGGGGATGTGTGCTTGACCTCTTCAAGCACACATGTAGATCATGTTGAAGATAGCAACAAGAAATGATAAAAAAAGAATCTAGAATATTCCATTTTTAATTTGTCCTTGAATTAAAATTGCGAATTCAAATTCAAATTCAAACTCATTAGCTGCTTGGAAAATAATTAATTAATTCATCTTGAGTTAATTAGTTGGAGAAATTCAAGCTAGAAATATTTTTGAATTCATGCAATAATTATCCCTTAAATTAAGGAGATTATCCCTTAATTAAGGAGATAAGATTGAGTTGTATTTGAGTTGTAATTAGTTAGTTCATTTAACGGAGTTATGTCCAGTTAAATTAGTTCCAAACAATTTGAGGAACTAATTGTGAGTTCAGTCATTTAGTGTCTACATGCATCCAACTAATGTGCTCTAGATAACTGAAGGTTCTCTCATAAATAACTCATGCATGTATATTCAGAGAAAGACCCAGTTTAGATTAAAGACAAGGACAAGTTACTATTAGTTGGAGGAATTTTCCTATAAAGGAAACTCATCCATGAAGTCAAGACATAGGTTCCTTGAGGATTGCGCAGTTCTAACAGTGTGTTGGAGCAATGTGAGTGATCAATGTTACACTTGATTACAGGAGGATCACCCAAGAGAAACAACGCAAGGAAATAGGAGGCTTGGAGGGTATAGGAGGAGGTTTGAGAGTAGTGTTTTTTGATTGTGAGAATTGAGGAGGATTGTAATGAGAGTTGGCTAGCTGTGAGAGATAAGGCTTTGTGTAATTCTGAGATATTTCCACCTTGTATGATAATACAGATAGTGGGGTTTTTAGCTGAGGCTTTCTTATGATTACTTTCTATGTTTCATGTGCATTGATTCTTCTTCTCTTTATATGTGTTCAGATTGATCTTTCTCAAAGTCTTTAAGCTTCCGCAAAGCAAATTGATAGTAGAAGTAGATTATAGTAATGTTCTTTGGTATATTTGCATTATCAAGTTAATCTATAGTCATATTTTCTACATGATCTTAGAAGTAGATTTGTAGAGAATTTGCAGAATTTCTACATGGTATCAGAGGTAAGTTTATTAGAGAAGTGAACAGTATATGGAGAAGATAATTCGAAGTTTGAAGTTAGGGGTTGCAGGTGCAAATTGAATTCATATCATACTTTAAAAAAATAAAAAAATATTGAGATGGGACATTATGCGACTAATTTCCCATCAGAGAAGTCCAAGAAGGGATCCTCGGAAGGATTTGAAGGTGAGCCATTAGCCTCTCAGTTCGAAATGGACTTCACCCTCATCACATGCATGGTGTCTTCGATGATGGGTTTTGGTTGGTTTCTTGACAATGGAGCCTCATTCCACATGATTGACGATAAAAGTTTATTCAGTACCTTGGAGTAGAAAGACCTTAAGATACTCATAGATGGGTGACGATGAAAGGTTTAGTGTTTCAAGAGTGGGCACGGTTGCTTTTAAGAGGGAGCTTAGACCTCCTATCACCTTGACAGATGTGAAGTATGTGCCTGGACTGAAGAAGAACTTGGTATCGATCACGATGTTGGATGACAAAGGCTACGATGTTGTCTTCATTAAGGGAAAGGTTTTCCTTAGACACATCACCACGGCACAGCTGAAATAGATCGGTTCACAAGTGAAGAACTTGTATGCTCTTGAGGTTCAAGATGCGTGTAATGCCTTGAGGAGCAAGGAGAATGTTAGAGACTTGGTGGTTGAGAGGGAAAGTAAATTACCTCTCAACATCCAGTCCTAGAAGAAGTCTCAGACAATTGTCAAGGAGCCACAATTGGAGAAGCTTAAAGGAGACCAAGTGGACGCATCCACTCATGTAGAGACCTCTAATAGGGAGGAATTTTGAGCCAAGTGGGTAGAGGGAGAACATGCAGCCATACCTCCAGGTGTGAGGTGCGGTGATGTGAAGTGATAGTCCCAAGAAGGTTGAAATTGGGTAGGGTCCATTGAGAGGTTTAATCTCATGGATCATTCCTTGCTATGGGAACCCAAAGTACATAGTAGCAGGAGGAATTAGTGGGATTGATGCAGTCAGAGATCAAGGTGGCAGTGGCTAGAGCATTTAGATACTGAAGATCACAAAGAAGGATTGACAATAGTGCAGAAAGGTAGAGTCAGCCGAAGCACAAAGTTTTCAGTCGATAGAGGCAATAGCAGTCAGAGACTTTGATGACAGATGCATCATACTGATTCAAGTTGGATATTTTTTTTTTGTTTCTGGTGTTACTGGAGCAATAACACTATAGAGTAGTACTGCGTACATAACATTCCAAAGTTTTAGGATTGGGATCGAATTGAATTCCTTTCTTGTTGAGAGGGAGTGTTGAAAATAGCAACAAGAAATGATAAAAATAGAATCCAGAATATTCCAATTTTAATTTGTCCTTGAACTAAAATTGTGAATTAAAATTCGAATTTAGTCTCACCAGTTGCTTGGAAAATAATTAATTAATTCATATTGAGTTAATTAGTTTGAGAAATTCAAGCTAGAAGTCTTTTTGAAGTGACACAACAATTATCCCTTAAATTAAGGAGATTATCCCTTAATTAATGAGATAAATTTGAGTTATATTTGAGTTTTAATTAGTTAGATCAGTTAACTAATTTATGTCTAGTTAAACTATTTCCAAACAGTTTGAGGAACTAGTTGTGAGTTCATTCAGTTAATGCATGCATGCATCCAACTAGTGTACTCCAGATAGCTGAATATTCTCTCATAAATAACTCATGCATTTCTATTCAAAGAAAGACCCAGTTGAGATTAAACACAGGGATGACTTACTATTAATTGGAGGAATTTTCTTGTAAAGGAAACTCATCCATGCAGTTAAGGCATAGGTTCCTTGAGGATTGTGTAGCTCTGACAGTGTGTTAGAGTAGTGTGAGTGATCATTGTTACACTTGGTAACAACAAGAGAAAAAACGCAAGGAAATAGGAGGCTTGGAGGTTAGAGGAGAAGGTTTGTGAGTAGCCTTGCTTTCCTGTGAGCATCCAGGAGGATTGTACTAAGAGCTGGCTAGTTGTGAGAGCTAAGGCCTTGTGTAATTTTGAGATATTTCCACCTTGTATGATAATATAGATAGTGGGGTTTTTAGCTGAGGCTTTCCCTTCAGTGTTTTTTGTGTTTCATGTGTATTGTTTCTTCTTCTGGTTATATGTGTTCAGCTTGATCTTGGTCAAAGTCTTTAAGCTTCCGCAAAGAAAATTGATAGTAGAAGTAGATTATAGTATTTTTCTTTGGTATATTGCATTATCGAGTTAATCTATAGTTAGATTTCTACATGATCTTAGAGGTAGATTTGTAGAGAATTTGCATAATGTCTATAGATCATGAAGCATGGTTGATTGAGTCAGGTGCACCCTTTCACTTCACTCCCCATAGATAGTGGTTCTGCGAGTATGAGGAATATGATGGTGGTGATGTCTTCTTGGGGGATGATAGGAAAGCTAGAATCATTGGTCACGAAAAAGTAAAGTTTAAGTTGCAAGGTGGAAGGGTTAGAACACTTCCAGTTCTTCTAAATATTCCTACATTGGCCACAAATATGATCTCTATAAGCAAGCTACATGATGCAGGTGTAAAAAGGGTGCTCGATAAGGATACTTGCAAGATGGTTCGGGGATCACTAGGATTGATGTGGGGAGTTCGAATTCAAACTCTGTACAAACTTTAAGGTAGAATTATTATTTATGCGTGCAACAATTCTGTGGTTCCTGAAAGTGGCGCAGAAAATCTAGTGGTCTCTGGAGAGAAGACCATGTTGTGGCATCAAAGTCTTGGACATATTGGAGAGAAGGGCCTTCGAATACTTCACGGTAAAGGTATGGTAGGAGGTATGAGTAATAGCCACATCGCTTATGCAAGAGCCATCAAAGAACGGTTTCCAAATATCAATTTGGTTTGGTTCAGGACTTTCAACTACCTCTTCAATTTTGACTTGAGTTTTATGTTGTTTTGAAGTGAGTTGATAACAGCCAAAGTCTTGATCTATTGCATAAATATGATGGTTCCTTGGCTGGTCAGTTTTCTCAAACAGTATGTATAAATCTTACCTCTCTATGTAATCTTAATTGCTCTCCTCCAAAAATAGGAATAGTAGTAGTGAGATGTCCATCAGTAGAGTTGCCCCTAATTTGGCACAACAAGACTTAGAAAGGAGCATTCCAAATTTGGGAGGGATATAGATGACAACAATATCAAGTACTACACTTTTCACTAGAATTTGGGCAAGGATAACCACTAGATCCTTGATCAATCCTAAACAGGGCACCTTTTTAGAATCAAAGGTGTACAAGTCATGGAAGGATCTAGTTATGTCAAGTTTCAAATGGTCCATGATGGATTTTGGCATAAGGTTGTGTGATGCTCCTAAATCAAGAATACAATTATACAACATGGAATCATTTGTTGTAAGAGTTACATAGAAAGGAGGCATTATCTCATCTATCATATCTGAACTAGGGCCAAAAACTACTGTTGGTTATTCATCTTGCAAACTTATGACATCACCTTCAGCATCAACCGAAGTATTTTATATCCATTTTGTGACTTGGATTTTGTAACCAAGGTTTTTAGAAAGTTCTAAAAGTGGAATTGTGATCTTAACCCTCTCTAATTCTTTTTCAACATTAAATGCAGTCAAATTTTTTTTACCAGCTTGGGTAGTACCAATTGACTGATCTAAGGGTTGAATAAGAGTTGTTTGACCTTCAACAATTTTGGTACGTGGTTCAATTACTAGAGTTTTCTTTGGAGGTCTCGTAGGACTAGGCCTAGGGCTAAGATCATACCTTTTATTTAATTCTGCAATTGGAAATTCAGAGAAAGCATGATGTTTAGAGACTTGTGAAGATTCCTAATCTTCTTGGACCTGATTCTGTTGTGAGAGAAGAATGATGGCTATTTGATTGGAAGAAGAATCCATACTATTAATATCTTCAGTAATTTTCATAGTATTATCATCAGGCTATTGTTCATCTATCAGTAGAGTAGGAACCTGTTGATCATTACTATGCCTCTGAAGAATTTGTAGTGGTGGATTTCTTTCATACTGACATTGATTTTGGTTTTGGGGCCTAGTAACTGTCTGTTGTATTGTCCTAGGTTGGGTCTCAATATTTGAAATCCTATTTGATATGCTTCTAAGAAGACATGTTATTTCATCTATTTTTGAGTCTTCTGCTTTCGTCTTAGAGGAACTAGAGGCTTCTTGAACAGATTTAAGTTTTCTTTGGGCCTTTTCTTCCTTAGGTTTTAAAGAAGTTGAGGCTACCCTATTTTCTTCTACTTCTATAGCATTTGTTTGCATATCTTCAAGAGTTCTTGAAGTTCTCTCTCATAGCATAACAACAAATTCATCATCAAAATATTTAGAAAATCTAGACTTAGCCGTTGCTACATGGGGCTTACAATCAGCAAGAATTTTGTGATAGAGTTTATTGAATCTTTTGATCAAATATGATATTGGCTCACCAAAGTTCCTTCTAAGCTCTTCAAATTATGTGAGGAAGTAAAGAGGATCCTTTTTCACACCCCATTGATTTTTAAATATGTTTGTAAGCTCTTCCCAATTTCTAATGGTAGCTGCTGGTAATTGCCTAAACCAAATCCTCACATTTCCCTCAAGTGACTATACAAACAATCTCATATAAACATTTTCTTGTTCAATATTGATGTTATCAGCAATGTCGAGGAAAGCTTGAAGATGGTACTCAGCTGAGGGACCAGTTTCTCCATTGTACTTGGGAAGGTATTTTAAGTATCCAAGTGGGAATGCATCAAGGTTATTAGGTAAGACTAAGGAAGCATATCTAGCTTGTCCAATAGGTCAGAAATCCATGATAGCAGGTGGTGTATGAGGTGCTTGAGGTATATGAGATGCTTGAGGTGTATGATGTTGTCCGGGTGGAGTAGGTGGAGTTTGTGTGGATGTAGAGGAAGAAGATGGTGATTTAGGAGTTGTTGAACTAGTTGGAGGTGAAGGAGGAGGAGATCTCGTGAAAGACTTCAAAGGAGTCATAAGAACTAAATTTGGGACTTGTAAAGGGATACCTTGTTTTGTTTCAAAGAGAGGATTGAAATATATAGAAAAGGTCTCCTCAAATTGTTTGGAAGAAGAAGCTTCAAGTTAGTCAAAAATGGAAGGAAAATGATAGGTGGTAGGGGATATGAAATCTGTGGGTTTATATTCTGGTAGATTAACACCCAACTTAGATTTAGTTTTAGGTGATTCTAGAGGTAGTGTGGGGTCTTTGGTGAGATTCTAATGAATGAATAAGCTATGCTGACTTAAAATCAACTCCTCTATTTAGAAGTTCAACAACCCTAGGTGAGAAATGGGAGTAATAAGGATTAGATGGGATATTAGTATAGGGGTCAAATGATTTTGCTTCTTCATATTGTAGTACTGAAGAGGAAGAAGAAGATGATTGGTGGTGTCCCCTTTTAGAACTAGCTTTTCTCAGAAGCTTTTCAGGATGTAGCAGAGGTTTAACTATGTTAGCTTCTGAATGAGATCTGGTATGTTTATAAGGTTCCATCTTGGGAGTGTGGCATCGCGAAGGTGAATGATTTTAACCTTTCTAAACCTTTAACCACCTTTAAAGGAAAAGAATTAATGAATATCATTGTCCCAAGCGAAACTTTAATGAAATTCGAATCCCCGGCGACGGCGCCAGTCTGATGTTCTTCCTATGAGTTAGTAGTGGATCCGGCTACCAATGCTAGAGCATCTAAAATAATTTGTTTTGGGAGTTTTTGGTTTTAGTTGTGGAAGACCAATGAAGGAAGACAAATGTAGAATTGAAGTAATTACTCCTTTGGGTTATATTAATACTTCAGCAAAGGGCTGCTATAAAGCATTACACGGTGATATAGATAAAAAATAGTGGTGAGTAGAAAACAACAAAAAATATGATTATCGTAGTTTCCAGATTGTAAAACAAAACAATCATAAGTTGGAAAACCCTCTAAACTACATTCCAAAGGTTCAAGGAAGTATACTTAATCCTTACACAAGATGCTGAAGATTTATTCATTAGAGGGGATTAGCTACACAGACAGTTGCATTAATCAAATCTTTTAATAGATGATCACTTCATGAGCTTATAGGAATCAATTGAAACAATAATTGTTCCTACCTAGATATCTCTATCAGTCATAAGCATATGAAGAAAAACATGATTGAAAACTAGAGAAACCTACAAGATAACACAAACTGTGTGAAACCAAATTCAAAATCCTTTGCTTTGTATTAAGGTTCTAGAAAGACTGAGTACATCAAGTGTCTACAAAAGCTTCCTTCAAAGGTGGCTTCTAGGTCCAAAGTAGTATTAACAGTCAAGAATTTATAAGTAATGAACTATTAATATTGAACTTTGAACCATTTACAACTCAAGAAAAAGAGTTATTTATACAATATTGGAACTTAATAAAAGATCCTAAAACAGATTAAGATTTTTTAGGAAAATAAAGATCTTCATGGCAAGAAGATAGGGGTAGTTGTTTGAACTGCTTCTTGTAGTCCCCTTTATTTAGGTTGTGATGTCTTTTTGTAGAATATTTTGCCCTTTAGGCTGATTGATTGTTTGAATCCTTTGCAGGCCAATTCCTTCATTTTGATCTTTCATCTGACTTCTTTAAACTATGTAACTCTTTTTTATCCTGCTGAGTAAATTTGATTGTGCATTTTATGTTTCACTGTGTTTTTTCAACAGTAAATCTTCATATTGTGTCTTCAAACTGTTGTGCAGGCTTTTTGTTTATAAACCTGAACAATAGTCCTTACCTAAAAATCACAAAAACTTTTAAGAAAAGCATGGTGACAGAGGAGGTCGTGATGGATGTTTTGAGCTTTCAAAGGATATTGGAAGGAGTCTGGGGCATATCGGAGGGTGAAGACATGGTTTAATGGATGCAAAGGCATTATGAGGCTGCATTGTGTAAAACAAGCAAAAACAAAGAAAAATAAACATTTGACATTTTAAACAGGCAAAACAGTTTTCCTTTTAAAATACGGCGCGAAGTGAACAATGACCGTTTTTTCATTTTGTGGAAGGTGACTGTCATCACACCGCTTATGAGGCACGGGTGATTGGTGAGCACCAGTATTGCAGTAATAATGTGACAAATCCTAGGCTTCCTACTTTACTTTTATCAACCCAGTAGTTCGTAACAAACTTGGAAGCAACAGTGTTGTATGCACAAGTACTAGTTCTTACTGCAGACTGTCACTTGGTTAGCTAGCAAGATCACTAGGAGCTCAAGCCAACTTCTATGGATTCCAGAAGAAGTGCTATATGTGATGAAGGAAGGGAAAGCTTACTCTACAGAGGCTACTCTACTTGCAGAAAGAGAAAGAAGATTGAAATGTGGAGTAAACCTAGCAAAGCCTAATTAACCAACTAATCCTACTTTTGTGGAAAGAGAAATGAAAAACCATGAAATGAATTCCATTACCTACTTAGGAAGTAAACAACATCTACTCAAGTGATTTCTAGAAGGAACTAAGAAAAAAACATCTTTTTGGATATTTATGTATTTTTAGGTGAAATTGTCATGCATGTAATTGATTTGTTTGTGAATGTGGCAATGATTAGGTGGAAATGGAGAGTGACTTTGGAGTTTACATAGGTGTAGGAAGATGTGGAGGGGTACTAGGAGGTCATAGGTGGCCTTACGGAGGCATTGCTTGCAATCAGACTTCAAAAATTCACCTACAGGAAAATCTACAGGAGGTTGCAAGGGACCTACAGGAGGTCTACAGGAGGATGCCAAGAGTTGTTTTAGAGGGGTTTTAATGTAGTAAAATGGGTGTAAGGGGTAGAGTATTGCTAGGAAAATGGGTGGAAGGGATAAAGCACTAACCTTCCAACAAACTGCAACACTAGAAATCCTATGGAAAAGACAAATCTATGTTTTTTTTTGTGGTAGCGAGAGGGTCTTGGCCTCAGTTCATGGTACCAAAGGGGAGAAAGGAGGCCAAGGCTTTGTTAATGGCCTTTTTGTATCTTCTTCTATCACTGATCAACCTGCTACAAGAAACTGAAATGGAAACTACCTTTTAAATCAGCAAAAGTAACATATCCTTAACTAAGAAAGAAATCTATATAATAGCAATGAATTCATAAACTGAAACAAAACATATAAATACAAAACAAGAGGTGCTTGGCTACTTGGATTGGGCCCTAACCCAAGAGCTTAAACCCTCTGAGGTGACTCAGTGCTAGCTTAAAAACAATCTCATCTTCATTATCAAAATAACAGTAAGATTACATGAAACTGTCCACAAAAGTAAGCTCGAAGTTGAGCAGAGAAAACTACAAAAAAAAGTTTGAAAATTTGACTAATACTCAACAACCTAATGAGGCCATAAGCCTCTCTAATTAGGGAGGCTTGGCTCCCAAAACTTGAGATAGATAGCAGTTGTCCTCCACTTGCTCGGCTGCCTCCTTGGTGCCTTGATGTGGCTGCTTGTGCTTTGAGCTTTCTGAAGGAGAATTCGAAGTAGGCAGTCATAAATGAGGGGGACACCCTCCTATAAATCCTCTCCCTTGTCCTCTTCTAATATTTGCTACCAAGTGTTCATTAAATATTTGACTTTGTCTCCAAAATTGACCAAAAATCTACATTAAGCACACATTAGACTTCAAGGCATAATGACCAACCCAACTCACTCTATTAGCATAAATATAATAAAAACCATGCAATAACCTAATGAGAATGGTGGATTAATCTAAGTTAGGAAGCAAAATGAGCTCATATAATAACCCATTTATGGGGTTCATCATCACCCCCCTACTAAATGCGTTTCTCATCCTCTGAGCAACTAGTCCATCTCCTCATATTTGATGGCCCTAATGGCCTCCCTGACATCCCATGCTTCTAATGTGAGGTCCTCTTATTTTTCATGGAATCCTACCTTTCTATCCACTTCTTCCCACTGTTGTTGTTCTTCTTCCTCTTTTCTGCCCTCTAGTAGTCCTAGCAGAAGTGGGGAACTTAGTTTGAGGCCAATCCAATTGATCTTCAAACTCTACATAGAGTGCTTGTACACTAGCAGTCTCCTTAATGCTTCTTTCATCCTTGTTGGGGAGTGATACTCCATTATTTGTAAGCTTTGTGGCAGTGTATTCCATCTCCTCACACAAGCATGAATACAGTCATATCCAAGTAATCTTTCCATGTCCTCAAAATGTGCAATGGCCTAAGGCTGATCATTGATATACTTGGGGGCACTTTGAGGATTATTTGCAAATAGCCAGTGTGTACTAATGAGATCCATGGGGTCTGATGGCTCAACTCTAATCATTAGGGGTTCATTTTGCTCTTTTACCATCAACTTTTTTATTTTTGTTGCCATTTTCTCCTCATGATTCATCCATGAGGCCATGACCATTAGCTGCAGGTCCCCTAGCCTAGCGTTGGGATCCCATAGGTTCATATTAGTGAGGGCCATGTTATGAAAATAGAACTCTGCTATCTTTTCCTTGTCATCTGTTGAAATTTGGTCACATAGGTCCATGAACTATCTGTAACCCTAAAAAGGCATTGTCCCTCTCTGTTCCAACGTATTGAACTGAAACTGTAGCCACTAGTCTTTGAGGTATACTCCATATGATTTTGTTGGTGTTCTGCATTGTAGTGCCTCCATAGACCAGTTGGCCATGCATGCCAATTTTGTTTCCTTTTGTTGCAGCTATCTTCTTAGCAACTCATTTTCTGTTTCCAAGTGAGTCCTTCTGATTGCTTCTCTATGTCTTACAACACTTAATTCCCTGCCCATCTCTCTAATCTAGTTCTCCATGTGGCCAATATCCTCTAACCCCTTGGATTTGGTGATTTGCATCCATCTATGGCTCCTTATTCTTTCTTTCCCCATCTCAAAGAAAATTGGGACTTCAAATTTCTATGGAATGATTCCCCCCCTCAAGAAGATTGTAGTAAGAGCCCAAACTAGATTAGGGGTCAGGTTCTTGGGTCTCTGTTGTTTCCTCCTTCTCCTTTGGCTGTTATTATACCCTTTTCTCAAGTTTTTCAGTCTCTTGCAGCTTAGTCAGGGTCTCTTGTAGAATAGTCTGTACCTCTTGTAGAGCTGCTTTTGAGTCTTGTAGTTGCACTCTTTCCTTCCAAGTGGAAGATCTGGGACTTTCTGTTTCATATGTGATGGCAGTTTTAGAGGGAGATTATTCCCCTTTGACAATTGGCGAATCTTCAATTACAATAGGCACTATTGAAGGTAGTTGTGGTTTTCCTGTTTTTATCCTTGTCCTTTTCCAATCCCTAAAGTACATTGATGTTCACCTCTTCCTCTTTTGTTTGGGTTTAACTGGGGTGTTGAGGGCAGTAAGAACAACTTCTGCCTCCCTTTCTAGGGTCTCAAGAGACACTGTTGTCTTTTCTACCCCTTTTTCCTCTCCTTTTTGTCTTTGTTTCTGTCTCTACTGGTTTTCTTTCCTCTTGCTCTATTTTGGTTTCTTCCCCCTCTGGTTTAGTTTCCTCCTTCTCTATTTTGGTGTCTTCCTCCTCTATTTGTTCCTCAGTTTCCTCCCCTTCTTCCCCTTGTTTCTCTTCCCCCTCACTCTTGGAAGTACTGTGATTGTATGTGAGGGTCTTTATATCATCTCCTGCTATCATGTTTCTGAAGATTTCCCATGCTATGGGAATTGTGAAGGTGTGGAGGGCTTCTTCCACTAATAGTTTAATTAACCCATGGTGAGCCAATTGATATGGACCTAATTCCTTCAACTTATTTTTGGAGTCTATGAGAGACTGCAGGAGAAAATAAGGGATGCTGAGTTTTTGTGGTGTGGGAGTGTCCATGCAATATCTCAGCCCATGGAGAAGTCTAAAATGGTAGCTGTAAACTATCCTATACCTCCTTTCACAGGAAATTTACTTGGTTATTTGGTAACTGACCTCATGCCAAGGGTAAGTTATGCTCATTCTTCTAATGCCATTTTTTTCTTCTACAGGATGTTCATTTGGTTGGAAGAAGGTTTTCTTGGCAACTTGTCCCATTGGCTTTTCATCTTTGCTCCAAGGTAATCCAAGGGGAAGGTTGGTAACTCTATTGATAAATTTTGGGATGATTTCCATCGTGAGACCTCTGAAAGTAACAGTGGCATGGGTCTTTGAGTGAGGTACTAAAGCAAGGGAAAACTCCTAAGCCACTTCTTCATCAAACCCTTGAAATTTTTCAAAAAATGGCATCCAATTTGCTCTGGTGAAAATGGCTACCACCTCGGGATGTTCATGGTGCTTGAATGAATTTGTGGGTTCCTTCCTCATGAATCCTCCTATCATTTTACTTATACCCTTTTGGAACACCCCAGGTAGAGATGGAGACAATTTTTTTTGAAGAAACAGGAAAGAGAGAAAAACTGTTTTTCAAGAAAAGAGGAAGAATTGTTTTTATGGAATTCCTCTCCTTCTATAGGCTTAATCTCTACTTAAAATTGTATCATTTATTTCACATATTAATATTCATGGCTGGTCTATACAAAACCTACCTCTTCAAGCCATAATTTGAGCAAAAACCTCGCTTTTCCTTTTGAAAAACTGCTTACTGCCCCTCTTGTAGAACTGGTTGTAGTGCTCCTGTAGAACCTGTTACTGCTCTTGTAGAACGCCGATATCAGACAGATGGCTAAAAATGATAGAGAACGATGGTTTTGAGGTTATGGAGGTGGTACAGAGCTTGCTGAGGCTAAGTGGATGAGGACAAAATGGAAGAAAATGTGGTGAAGGAGTTTCGAGGAGGAATACTTATGTCTTCTTTGAGATATTTCAGTGATGGGGTGAGCTGGCAAAAAGGTACATTGCTATATTCGAACTGTAGACCCCCACTACTCTACCATCATGGCTCTTCATGACTATTTCCCACAACCACTTCCCATCATTGCATCGAGGTTCATGGGAGTTTGAATAACCTCCACTACCTGTCCTTTGGATTTTATGTGAGTTGACTAGGCACACGTGTGGTGGCATCTCTAGATGAGGGTGGCTAGTTAACTAGCCACCTTTTCTCATTCAACCCTAACCATCTCATTTGCTTATGCATATTTTTGAATTACATAGATGCAACAGAGGAGAGGGTTAAACACTTACCTGCAAGTCGGATGTTTGTGTTGTTGTGCATCTTGGTTCCTTTGCTGTTGCATGCTCGTATTTCAGTTGTTGCATGCCCATATCTCCTCTATTGTATGCCTTCTGCTCCATGATGTGGGCCTTGTTTACTTTGTGCAAGTATCCTCTAGCTGGATCTAGCTTCAAGTGTACCCTTCAATCCTATGGCTCACCTATTTTACTGTTGTGGCTTGATTATAAGGGGATCAACTGCTGCAGGAAATCCTAGAGGAGCTCTCATAGCTGTTTCTCCCTTTGAAATTTTTAACTGATTCTTGTGCTGGGAGCTGTGAGGATGCTACCAGAGATGTTGATGGTGATGGGGAGGTATTTGGTAAGCTGCAGGTGAGATTTGGAGGTGTTGTTCCTTTCATTTTTTCATTCTAAAAACTAGTTTCTGTGTTTTTTTTGTTAGTAGGAAGGAAACAAATCAATGATGGTGAGGTGGTGCAGGTGTGGAATGGATGGCCAGTAGGGTGGATAACTATAGGAGGGCCTACATGCTCTTCTTGAAACATCCCAGATCCTCATTTTTTTTTTTTTAAAGCCATTTCGAGCTCTCTGTGATTTCTATAGGAACCTCCTATAGAGCACATAGGACCTCCTATAGGATACACAGTGTTTGAAAAAAAAATAGATTGAGGTGGAAGAAAGGTCAGAAATGATGGAGAAGAGTGTGGATGAGGTGAAATAGGCTTTGTGACATCTTCTCCTGCTTCCTGTGGCCCCCTCTGTAACCTGAAATGCATTTCAAAAGTCAATTTCCTCTTCCTTCTTTTCTCTATTTTTTTTTTGAAAGACAACTAGGGTGCTTCAAGGAGGTTTTCACCTTAATTGCTTGCCTTGGGTGCCTCCAATGGAGGTTTTCACCCAGGGATCTTATTCTCTCTCTTTTTTGTTTTTGTCATCATTAGGCTGCCTCAGAAGAGGTTTTCAAGCCAATGATGGGACTCAAGCGCCTCATGGAGGTTTTCACTTGAGTCCTTATTATTTTTCTTTTTTATACTTCTTCAATGAGTGGGTTGAGTGGAGGTTGAGACCTGCTCCACTACCAAAAATATCTTATTCAGATCTTCGAAGAACTCTCGCTTAGAGAGGGGCTTCTTGTAAATTTTCAACCGTTGTCCATTGACAAGCATGGGGATGGCTTCCTCATCAATGGTTCTCATCAGAACTAAACCATTGTCATTGTATTTTCCTATAGTGTAGGGTCCTAGCCATCTTGTCCTCAGCTTACCCTTGAAGTATTTATATCTTGAGTCATAGAGCAGTGCCCAATCTCCCTCCTGGAATTGCTTCTCCTTGATATTTTTTTCATGCTATATTTTCCTTTGAAGTTGGACTACCTCTATGTGGAGAAGGGCCTGTAAACTTTGTTCATCCAATCCATTGAGCTGGAGTAGCCTTCCCCTCTGTGCATGGCTCAAGTCTAGGTCCAATTGAGCTACCATCCTAGAACAGTGCATAAGGTGTGAACCCTGTGGTGGTCTTCCATTTTGTTTTGTAGGCCTAGGTGGCCTCAACTGGTCTATCCACCCAATCTTTTTTGTTGCTACTCACTACCTTGGTCAAAATTCCTTCCAAAGCTCTGTTAGTGACTTCCACCTATCCATTGGCTTGTGGATGGTAAGGAGTGGAAGTCCTGTGCTTGATTTTATGATGTGTGAGTAGGTCTTGAATCAAATTGGAAGTGAACTAACTGCCTTGATCTATGACCAATTCTCTTAGATACCCAAACTTATAGAATGTGTTTTCTCTTAAAAACTCAGCTACTTTTTCCTCTATTACTGCCTTGATTGCTTTGGTCTCTGCCCATTTTGTCAGATAATCGGTGCACACAATGATGTATTGCCTTTGTTTTGAAGGAGGGTTGATAGGACCCATAATGTACATGCCCCACTTCTCAAATGGCTCAAAGGTCACTTGAGGTTGCATGGGCATCTCATCCTTTGGAGTAGGTTTCCCCATCCTTTAGCACTGATAACATTGGTTGGTATATCTATTCACATATTGATGAAGAGTGAGCCAATAGTAGCCCGCTTGCAAGATTTTGAAGGCAGTCCCCTTTGCTGCAAAATGGCCTCCATAAGGCCCGTCATGGCAGGTTAGGATAATGTCAAAAACTTCCTCCTCCCTGGCACATTTTCTCAGGATCTGATCTGGGCCAAGTTTGAAGATATTTCCCCCAATCCAAGTGAAAGGGGCACTTTTCCTCATGATCTTGCTCTTCTCTTTTAAGGACAGGTGTGGTGGGAACTATGATGAAACCAAGTAATTTGTTATATCAGCAAACCATGGAGAGAGTATTGAGATAGAAAATAGGTGTTTATCTGGCATTTGATCATCCACCATTCCTTCTTCACCCATAGGCAAATTAACTGTAGACAAAAAGTGAGCAACAAGATATTCTTTACCACGCTTATCAACAATGGTTAAATCAAACTACTACAGTAAAAGCAACCATCTAATAAAGCGACCATTTACATCTGGTTTATTCATTAAATACCTAATTGAAACATGATCATTATGTACAAGGGTTTGATATTTTGTGATCTAGTGTTTGAATTTCTCTAAGGAATCTACAACTAGGAGTTCCTTCTCAGTTACTATGTAGTTTAACTCTGCCTTTGACAAGTTTTTACTTATAAAGTATATGGCATAAGGTAACTTTTCATCAATTTGTCCCAAGGTTGCTCCTATTGCTTTATTCGAGGCATCTGTCTGAATGTGGAAAGGTAGGGCCCAGTTTGGGCCTCTCAAAAATGGGGCAGTAGCAAGTTTGCTTTTCAAGGTATCTAAGGCTCCTTGACAGTTTTCAATCCATATGAGCTCGAAATATTTTCCCAAAAGACCAAACAATGGAGAATCTAACTTACTGAAATCTTTAATGAAACTTCTATAATATCGTGCTAAACCTAGGAAACTTTGGACATTTGTCACCTTTTGAGGAGGTGGGACCCTTTGGATGATGGGAATTTTGTTGGGGTCCACCTACAATCCTTGTTGAGAGATTGCATGACCTAGCACGGTCCCTTGAGTCATCAAAAGATCACATTTTTCCAGACTGAGGGATAGGTTCATTTCAATACACTTGTCCAAAAATTTTCCTAGGTTAGATAACACTTCCTGAAAGTTAGAACCATAAGAAGTAAAATCATCCATTTATATTTCCACTGCATCATGAACCAGTTCAAAAAATATACTCGATACTACTCTCTAGAAAGTTGCTTGAGCATTACACAAACCAAAAGGAAGGACCTGGTATGCAAAGGTACCCCAAGGACAAGTGAAAGTATTCTTATCTTGGTCTTCTGGGCTGATTTGAATCCGATTGTACCCACTAAACCCATCTAGGAAGGAAAAAAACTTTTTCACCTCTAGACAATCTAACACTTGATTTGTGAAAGGCAAAGGAAAACGGTCCTTTTTAGTGGCCTTGTTCAGTTCCTAATAATCGACACAGATTCTCCACTTACCATTTTTCTTCGGTACTAGCACCAAAGGAGAGACCCATTCACTGTCAAAGATGGGGTAGATGAATCCTGCATCAAGTAATTTTTTCAATTCTTCCTTAAAAATGTCTTAAGGGATAGATTCATCCTCCTTTGAGGCTGCCTGACCAGTTTGCAATCTTCCTTAATGTATATGTGATGAGTACAAACTAAAGGGTGCACTCCCTTAATTTCCTTATAACTCCAAGCAAAGGCATCTAAATGTTTACTCAATAAGCTGCACAGTTCCTTCTCTTGGGTAGTGGATAGGGATGAGTTGATTTTCAAGGTTCTTTCTAGGTCGAACTATATATTCTTAACATCAAGAGAAGTTAGGTCGTCCACATAGAGATCAGTTAAAGGATTGTCTTGGGTTTCTTTCACTAGATCTTCTAATGGAAAAATACTGCGGGGTGGATTCTGAATTAAATTTTCAATGATATCATCCTCATTTTGCTTTTTACCCCTCGTGAAAGTTCCTACTACACAGAGTTGTGCAGAATAGACTTCATCCTCATCCTCCTCCTCCAACCAAAGAGGTAGATCATGCTCTAGAAAGGGTTGCACAGGAGGGTATAGGATTAGCTACTTGGACATACGCCTGTTCTTAATGGTCAAGTTCCCAGCCCAACAACTATTGTAAGCATTGGTAGTGGCCAACCAGGGTCCTCCTAGGATGAGAGGATACCCAGTGAGCTTTTCCTTCGGCTAGAGAGCTAAGAAATTAGCAGGGTACTCCCAAGAATCAATGGAGACCATTACATCCTCCACAATCCCTTCAAGGGTCATGGTGGAGCGGTCTGCTAGCTGTAGTACTGTCGTGGTATTTCTCAAGGAGCCCTGGAGGTTGAGTTTGAGCATGGTGTCCTTTGTCATCACATTAATGGCAGCTCCAAGATCAATCAAAGTAAATGGGATCATGGTGCCATTGATGTGGACATCAACTACTTGGCTTCTAGAGTCTAGATATTTCAGATAGATTACCTGCCCCAAGATTAGGCCAGAAAGTTGTCCTATGAGATTGATTGTTGGGGCATCTTTCTTACACCTACCTTGATGCCTGAAGCACTTCTCTTTAATCAACTTATTGTATATAGGAAATCCTTTATGGCTTGGAGAAGTGGTATCTTTACACATAACTATTTCAATTCTCCCAGAAGTTCAGTTTCTTCTAGGGTGGGTTGTGTTGCCCCGGATAATCTCTCAGGAAAGGGTGGAATTGCTTTCGGTTCACTTTCCCCTTTATCCTCCTCAACCTCTTGAGGACGAGGCTGATTATCTAGGAGAACCTTCCCAGATCAGAGGTTAATCTCCTGAATCTCCACAACATAAGTTGGGCACAATGGTTCCCCCTATATAATTGTTGGGCATGTCCGTTGCTAAGGTTCGGGTTTAGTTGAGTAGGCATTTTCGGTTTCCTTGGTGGAGCAGGAGGCAATCATTGTGGTTGAGTAGGTGGTGGAGGAAAAAGAGCAAGAGGAGAGTTGTATTGGGGACTCCACCCCTGATGAGATGCATTCTGCTGAGGTTGTGGTTGAGCATAGGATTCAAATGCATGAGTAGCTGGTTGGGCATGATATTGAGATGGATAAGACCAAGGAGGAGGTGTGGACTAGGAAGGATGAGCAGGAGGGCCTGAAGAATGTATGGAAGTGGTTTGGTTGGGGTTGTAGTATGCTTGATATGTCCCTTGCATCCCCCACTGGTATGGTCTAGGTCCATGTGGTCTCCTTTGGTTCATGAAATAGAGTGGTTCAGCGGCTCCTTTGGCCCCTTGGTATACAACTTTAAGTCCGGGAAAAGAAGGGCACTTATCTGTAGAATGATCTTCTTCACGGACTGAAGAAACCTCTATAGATTTCAATGGACATTCATTCCTAGGATGCCTTCTGGTGCACGTAGGACAAAAAATGGCCAAGGCCCTCTCTACCTCTCCTTGTTTCCTTTTGATATGCAAGGTATCCATTTGCATGGCAAGCGTCTGCAGTATCTCACTCTTGAAGTCTTCGAGCATGTTTCCAAGTTAACTTTTGAGGGATGAACTAGTTGAGGAGATATTGGCTATGGGTTGACTCCCCCCTACTTCTCTTTCTGGCTGCCCTAGAATGGTTTCTAAAAATAGTCTCTATGTCTTCATAAGGTAGTTCATAGATGTCTCCTCCAGCTAGTAGATGGAGGGTGTCGAGAAGGTCTTCTGGAATTCTCCTGAGCAAGACCAACTTCAGAGATTCGGGGTCAAGTGTGCGCTTGACCCTTTTATAACTGTGATGGAACCTCTCTTCATAATCTTCCAATGATTCATCACTTCCCATGGTCATTCGGAAGATTTCTTTCTTGGTGTATTTTGACCTACAATAGTCTCGATATTTGTTATTAAAGGCCTACTGCATCTAGGCCCAAGTTGTGATGCTATTGCTAGATAACCCCAACCAGCGAAATTCTACATCCTTGAGGGTAGAAGGAAATAGTTTCAACTTTTTCTCATCTTCTGCATAGTCATAGGTTCCACAGATAACAAAAAACTCAAACAGAAAGGTGTCAGGATCTTCTGTAGTCAATCCATGAAAGTGAGGTAGGGTTGAAGGGCTTATATCCTTCATTTTAGTGTCCCCATTGGTCTCTTGTATGGGAAAGGTATGCTCTAATCTTTCCCCATCCCCCATAGCATGTTTGTTTTCATCCATCGTCTAAGGAAGGATGTTTTATTCTTCTTATTCCCCTATAGGTTCTTCAAATATCTCTAGTTTTTCACCTAAAGGTTCTTCTTGATCACTGCCATCAAAGAAGAAAGAAGGGTGGCTATGTAATGTGATGGGGGTGTTGGGCAGGAATTTTCTTCAATTATCTCTGTTCCTACAAGGCATGAAGGGAAATATCTTTTTGGGTGGTTTTTTCTTTTTCTGCTTGTACCTGCAAAATTGAAATTGATTTGAACAAAATAATTGCAACTAACTGAAATGAACTTGTTGAAATGGAAATTGCAGAATTGAAATGAAATCAAGGAAATGCAGAAATTGAAAGAAACAACTACTCTACTTTTGTTGAAATAAACTACTTAGCAAAATGTTGCAGAAGGAAATAGAAGAAAAGAAGTAATCAGAAAATACTCTAACGCTTCCCTGGCAACGGCACCAAAAAGGTGTGAGCACCAGTATTGCAACAATAATGCAGCAACTCCTGGGCTTCCTACTTTACTTTTATCAACCTGGTAGTTTGTAACAAACTTGGAAGCGATGGTGTTGTATGCATAAGTACTAGTTCTTACTGTAGGCTGTCACTTGGTCAGCTGGTGCAAGATCACTAGGAACTCAAGCCAACTTTTATGGATTCTAAAAGAAGTTTTATATGTGATGAAAGAAGGAAAAACTTACACTATAGAGGCTACTCTACTTGCAGAAAGAGAAAGAAGATTGAAATGTGAAGTAAACCTAGCAAACCCTAATTAACCAACTAATCCTACTTTTGCAGAAAGAGATATGCAAAACCATGAAAGGAATTCCATTACCTACTTAGGAAGTAAACAACATCTACTTAAGTGATTTCCATAAGGAAATGAGAAACAAACATATTTTTGGATTTTTATGTATTTTTAGGTGAAATTGTCATGCATGTAATTGATTTATTTATGAACGTGGAAGCAATTAGGTGGTGATGGAGGGCGACTTTGGAGTTTGCAGAGGTGTAGGAAGGTGTGGAGGGGTACTAGGATGTCCCAGGGGGCCTTCTGGAGGCTTTCCCTGCAATCAGACTTCAAAACATAAGCTACAGGAAAATCTACAGAGGGCTACAGGGGATCTACAAGAGGTCTCAAAAGGTCTACAGAGGATTCCGAGAGCTATCTTAGAGGGTTTTGAAGGTAGGAAAATGGGTGGAAAGGGTAGCTAATGGCTAGGAGGATGTGATAAGGTGTCTAGGGTTTATCAAGAAGGATTAGGAAAGAGAAAGATGGTTGGACTTGTTCAAGGAAAGAAAGGAAATTGCATGAGAAAAGTGTAGGAAATTAAGGTAGATTTTTGAGTGACTTTGGTTGACCTATGGAACATATATCAAAGGGAGATGGTGATGGCTGATTGGTTGACTTATTGGGAGTTGAGATGTACTACTAGAGAACTGAAAATCAAACACTGAGATCAAGCAAGCAAAGAAACTAGCTACACCAAAAATAGAACTGTGCTTCAAGCTAATCTAAATTCTAATCTAGAAAGTAAATTTTGAACAATGCTTTATGGAAAGAAAGCATGGAAGGAAAAGCATTGTAAAGTTAGAAATGAGCATGGTGAAATGGATCTACAACAAAGCATTAACCTTCTAACAAATTGCAACATTAGAAATCCCATGGAAAAGACAAATCTGTGTTTTTTTTGTGGCAGCGAGAGGCTCTTGGCCTCAGTTCACGGTCCCAAAGTGGAGAAAGGAGGCCAAGGATATGTTGATGGCCTTCTTGTATCTTCTTATACCACTGTTCAACCCTCTACAATAAACTGAAATGGAAACAACCGTTTAACTCACCAAAAGTAACCTATCCTTAACCAAGAAAGAGATCTATCTAACAACAATGAATTCATAAACTGAAACAAAATATATAAATGCAAAACAAGAGGTGTTTGGATACCTATATTGGGCCCTAACCCAAGATCTTTAGCCCTCTAAGGAGGCTTAGTTCTAGCTCAAAAAAAATATCATCTTCATTATCAAAATAATAGTAAGATTACATGAAACTGTCCACAAAAGTAAGCTCGAAGTTGAGCAGAGAAAAAATGCAACAAGAGTTTGAAAATTTGACTAATATTGAACAACCTAATGAGTCCCTAGGCCTCTCTACTTATACAACTAGAGATCCCAACAACTCCCTTAAAATCAGGGAGGCTTGGCTTCGAAAACTTGAGATGGACAACAATTATCCTCCACTTGCTCGGTTGCCTCCTTGGTGCATCGATGTGGCTACTTGTGCCCCGAGATTTCTAAAGGAGAATTCAAAATAGGGTGTCATAAATGAGGGGGGCACCTCCTATAGATCCTCTCCCTTGTCTTCTTCAAATATTTTCTGCCGAATGTTCATTAACCTTTGACTTTGTCTCCAAAATTGACCAAAAATCTGCATTAAGCACACATTAGACTTCAAGGCATAATGACCAACTCAACTCACTCTATTAGCATAAACATAATAAAAAGCATGCAATAACCTAATGAGAATGGTGGATTAAGCTAAGTTAGCAGGAAAAATTAGCCCATATAACTACCCATTTATGGGGCTCAACAACGATTTTAGGGAGGAGTCACCCGAAAAACCACTTTTTGGGCGGGTAATGCTCGTAGAGAGAGCTAACCTGAAATCGCTGAGGGCCATTGGATCTGAAGGCTTTAGATCGAATGGAGGTGGAGTTAAGAAGGAGTATGGAGGGAATAATTATGGTGGGAATGGCTTAATTATGGTTAAAAATGTGATTAGCGGTTTAAATGGAGTTTTGGGTCATTTCTTCGTTTAAATCGAAAAACAATTAAGCACAAAAATTCCTTGCAAAACACGTAATGGTGAACTTGAAATTTATGAATTGGAGAAGATAATGACATCAGGTCTAAGATAATATCACATATCGCAATCAGAGTTAGGTGGGGTAGACCTATCGCAAAAGAATGCGATAAGGGGCAGATGCGATATGGCGGTGACTTGCAATATATATTTGGTTAGGTCCGTTGCACATCGCTTATCGCATTGCGGAGGATATATGTAATAGCAGGACTTTGCAATGGAGGTGGATGTGATATGGAAATATATTTTGATATATATATCATCGGGTCTGGGCTTGCATATCGCAGTCGGGGATCACAATAGATGGATGGTTATGTTATAAGCGGGACAATGATGGAGGGCGGATGCGAAGTGGTTTTCAAACTATGCCATATATTGCGTTGGGTCTAGATGATTCATCACATATCGCAATGGAAAGGTGTATGCATGTTTAAAGAGTTCTTTGATCCCGCCGATGTGATATTTTTATCAAATACATAGTTTTATTATAAAACTAAGGGTTTCAGGCTATTATATAAAAGGAGTTAATATATATGGGAAGGGAACTTTTTTAAGGGTTTATTACATTAAGTTAATGTTAATATGAAATATGATCAGAAAGGGAAATAATGCTAATTATAATGTTTTAATGAGTTTTTGATGTTCATATACACATTAATACTTAGGGAAAGCATCTCTTTGTGGGTTTTTAAGGTAAAAGGGGATTTAAAATGGGATTTTTACTTTTCCTAGGTTAAAAGGATTTTTACCATATGAAAAGGGATTTTTAGTGGAAAATGTGTGAATATGAATGTATTAAGGGGAAATTTAGTGAACATATGAATGAATAAGGATAAGGGAAGTTAATTAATTGATGTTGTAGACCTTCATTTTCTTTATGTAATTTCCTCTTGGACATAAAAACATATGATAAAACATGATAAATGTAGATTTGTTCAATCAAACGTTAAACTTCTACAACCTTTCTTCTACTTACCCTTTGCTTATCCTATTATTTTTTCTTCACTTAATGGGTGTGTTATTTTTATTTTACAAAATCAAACTATCTAAATCTACCCTTACAACTTCCAGGGGCTCAGATTAAATTGACGAGCACCTTATTATTCTCTATCTAACTATTGATCTGCCAATTAAAAGGTTTGGCCAGATTTTTATTCTTTAACAATAACATTAAATTTAAAGCGTGAAGAAAGCAATATTAAACAATTTGACTGTCATGGGTTGTGCCATTTAAAAACAAGCTGCACATAACCATTATTTTTCATAAAAAGTAGTAGCATTTATACTTGCTCACTTTCAAAGTTTATTTTTTTTCTTTCTACCTAACATTTTCATTGATATGGACATTATCATCGAAAATATATATATCTATATATATCTATATC